>DWGJ01000027.1:0-61135 GCA_018246895.1 Aspitha aspitha aspitha | reverse complement strand
TTTCCCTCCACTGCTCCGCTCCTATTGCTTGTAGTGTGATGAAAAGTATACTATAACCAGCTCAGGAGTAGGAAAAAGTACCAAGTTTCGTTAAAATCCATCGAGTATTTTTGTTTCTATAAGGGTTATACAGACAGACAAAAATTTTACTGATTGCATTTTTGGCATCAGTATCAATCTCTAATCACCCCTTAAAAGGTGTTTTGGAAATATATTTCATGTACAGAATTGACCTCTCTACAGATTTATTAAAAGTGTAGATGGTGTTGTACA
This sequence comes from Aspitha aspitha aspitha, assembly GCA_018246895.1. Lineage (NCBI taxonomy): Eukaryota > Metazoa > Arthropoda > Insecta > Lepidoptera > Hesperiidae > Aspitha > Aspitha aspitha. The sequence goes on along the minus strand of DWGJ01000027.1, from coordinate 60,862 downwards.
TGTCCATTGGCGCCAGTGACCACTTCCCACCACTTCCCATCAAATAGGCGTCTGTCCGTTTGCTACTTTAAATGTATAAAAATATGGAATGGATGTTCAACATTTTATAAATCACATGCTTATCACAGAGTAAGAGTGAATGTTAAGTAATGTAAACCGGACTGCATCACCATGATACCACTTGTTTAGTGATGTAAACCTCATTGTAGCTGTTACAATGTGTTATAAAACATTAATTTATTACCATTATTTTTTGTTAATGGCCTGGGCAAGTGTACAGCATTTGTAAATTTTTTAATATACCAGTAGTGATTCGTGATTTTGTTAATACTACGTACTTTAAAGCAGTTTATATATTGTTGGATTATAGTATGAAGATTGTTTACAGGAACTATCTGGTATGTTTATTCATGTATAAATGTTCTTAGTTATAAGATTGACAAATACATATGAAAAGAACTTATATGCATCTTTTTATTTTATAATTACTTTATTATTGCCAAAACCAATATCTATGGGCTATCAGGGTGGCTTAAGTGTAATATCTATACATAGAAATACAATTGAAGTCCTATGAAAAGTGGCTGCACTTTCTGAATTTCATGTGGTTATCAACCAGCAGCACTCACAACAACTTTTATAAATGTGTACATGATATCTAGACAATAACATTTATCTGTACTACTATGAGTACATCCTGTACATCTATAGATGTTACAGAATTAATCATTCAATCCATATTTTCCCTTTTACGGCATACAAATTTAAGAGATGAATTTATGGTTGTTAATTATTAATCTGTTTGGCTGGGAAAAAATTCAGAACATCTCCAGCAATATTAATGAAATTAGCTTTCATTTTTCGGATTTCAGATTTCGGACTTCATAGAGCAATTATTGAGTGAATACTGTTAGTTATACATTTTGTCGTTTAACATACTAAAAATAAAATGTTAACTAGCTAAATATAAATTTTCTTAATAAAAGTCAGCTTTCTATAAAAACATAACATGTCATGTATTTTCAATACAATAACTGTCGCGATATATAAAAGTTGTTTCCTAAGCTAGTTTAAAATAAAAGTATAGTTTTTACAGTTATAGAATATAACTTATTCATTGCTGTTCGAGCCACTCATCCATGTATTTACATCCTTGTGGGGTAATTAAACCATCAGACGAGCATTTACGTATAAGTGGACAAACCCCACAAGGTACCTGAACAAGCCCTGGTGCTGGTATAAGAGGCTCTATAGCACGAAATACTTTAGTACCATCCGGATACACATTGCTCTCTGCCTTGCCATCATAGACAAGTGTATTGAGAATTGTAATAACATGCTCCACTGTCAATGTTTCCTGAAACAATATGGTTTAGTATTTTAGTAGAAAAGGATTTTTTGAACTTGCTGATAAACATCATGATCAACAAAATTATCGTCAAACCATTTTGAAAGAATTTAGAATAAACATGTTTTACACTAGTCTACCATACTGTTCGAGTTGATGTCTGTGTGTCAAATGCTAGAATCAATACAACTCTATACATATAACTCACATTGCTTATTTTTAGGTCAGTGATGTACTTTTGAACTTCAGCGGCACTTGCAAAGGACTGTGTTCTACCAACAATTGGACCTCTAGGGTTGTTTTTGATTTTATCTGCTCTCTGCTGCAAGAATCTCAAGCACTGACGATTGAGTATATCAACATACTCAGATTCAAAGTCTTGATCTTGGTACCAAGGGCCGCCTGATACTGATTGATCCGGCTCTAAATTGTATAACATATAAACTTTTCTCTTTGATGCCTGAAAACAATGTTTAAAGACCTATATAAAAATATACACTTTATATATACATTATATAGTTGCATTATTTATAATCATGGATTGAACTAACTGCGATTATTGAACCAAACTTAAATAAAACTCTACTTTTGACAAAAATTTTGCTAATGTAACAAAAAAGTGCTTACAGAGGGGTTACTTACTTATATTTTTATGGATACATAATAAAGGTAAACATTTTACTTACATTTACACATTTCACAGCTTTAATAGCTCTTTTCCCTTCAAGGTTCTTTAGCACTTTAGTGACCTGTGTAATGGCCAGGTTGGATCGCAGCCTGATATCCCGCATCCATATTCCCTTGTTGCCTGCCTCCTCAATCAGATTGAACACTACTTTTTCCTCATTATCACCAGTTGCAGTTGGTTTGGATGATTGTGCTTTTAACCTGTTTTTATGATCACCAATATTGATAATACCATAAAGTAGGTTATGAAATGGATCAATTGATGTTATTCAATAATCTTTTTGATGACAAGAGTCAATGCTGTCTGAGTAATGTTTGAGAAATAGTAAAAATGGTATATTGAAGTGTACTTATAGAACATTTAAACATGAAAATAGAACATAGGTGTTACTGAAACAATAGGAACATTTAGACCTCAATACTACCACCTTGACTAACTGTTACCTGTAAAGAAGAGTACCGCCTTGATCATATAAATCGAAAAGACCTTGTTGTAATAATTTATTAATGGCCGGAACTAGCTCCGCTGAAGACAGTTCTGGTATAGCTGCTAAAATGTCTTTGTTTGATATACCTTTCGGATTTTTTTTGGCAACGCTGATTATTTTATCTAATAGAGTATCATCATTTTTAGATTCACTCATTTTATGTCACTTGATAATAGGTAATTTTTTTCAGCTGTTTTTATTAACTTGGAAATTTATTTATAACCCCAAATTTATTTATTGTGAATTTGTGAATACCGGTTTTGTCAGAATTACCATGTTATTGACATTGACACGTGACACTACTGACAGTATACTATAGTCACAAAATATAACGCTTGTTTTGACGTTATCGTTCAACATCATACACTATAACTATAACTCTGCAAAAACTTAACGAAATCCAAAAGTACGATGCATAAAGAGTAATCATTATGTTATCATTAGTAACAAACAGAAATCAATACAATTTATAAGACGTACTATTAAAAAAATCATTTTGCATCGAAAACAAATATGTACTGAATTATTACGTTGCTATCCTTATACGCATCTAATGAATATGTGTATAAAAGCGTCGTATAATGTACGAAATTTATATGAATCCACTGAAATTAGTAAATACAATTTCAAGGATAAAGATACTTTACCCTCTTGATAGACCATACTCCATACCATACTCCATTTTTAGACTTATACTGACACATGCCACTTTGTTATTATCAATTGCATTTGTCAAAGTTGTCACAATTTCTTTTACAGGTGGCTGTCATGTCAGTATAATTTTAATCACAGTAGAATATATTATATTGAATGCCTTGTTTTCATTTTATTTTACCATAATAAAATTACGTTCAATCCTTAAAATGAACTTGTGACTATCATTGATCCGCACCTAATTTATGTATAACAATAACAATGAGACGGTTGCCGCTTTGTAAACTTTTCATGTTGTTGTGTTGTGGCTTTACTGTTGTTTATGTTTACTTCATGAATGATACCAAATCATCTATATTTATTGCGAACAAGGAAAGAACTTCGAAACTAAGGTATTATCTTGGGAAATTGATGCTTGGTATTTTCCGACATGATTATCTTTGTAGGTTAAAGTATAACGAGATGCAACGAAGTCCATGTACTAATTTTACCTAAAGCTTTATTTCATTACAGTGTCATTCTGTCGTTTACTGAGTGTTTCTAATATCATTTATCTGCAAGTAACATTTAGATTAGAAAATTATTTCAGATGGTTTCATATTTTTTAGAATATCCCAGTAAATCTATAAATGTGGAAAACATTATAAGTGAACTTATAAATCTCTTAAATTATAACTCATTTATTTATTTATATATTATAACTCATGAGTGACAATGAGGCGGTTGCCTTTTTGTAATCTCTTGGTGTTGTTGTGTTGTGTTTTTACTGTAATTGTTGTTTGGTTTTTGGGTGATACCAAACCTGTAGTTATTAGTAATGAGGGAAAGGCTTTGAAACCTAGGTAAAACGTTGAACAGTGCTTCCAATTAATTTAGTAGTATTTTCTGATATTCTTTATAAGACCATGTATTGATTGTACTTAAATATTTATTTTGTTACAGAATTGTTGTTTCATTTGTGGTGTGTGATTCAAGATTTAATGAATCTCTAAATGTAATTAAATCAGTATTATTGTTTACTTCGACTCCGGTACATTTTGTAATTTTCACTGATGAACAATTACGGGTGAAATTCAACAAGACACTTAGCAACTGGAAAAGCTTAGTCAACAACAAATTAGATTTTGAGTTACATAGGATTAACTTTCCACAAGAACACGAAGAGGAGTGGTTGAATTTGTTCAGCAAGTGTGCAGCTCAGAGGCTATTTATCCCTGTGAGGAGTATTGTCATTATGTTTGTTGTAGTGTTCATAGAAGTAGATAATGAATAAAATTCACATTCAAGAGGTTTAAGGCCATTGTCTACAATTTAGGCAGATTTCACACAGATTAGTATACATGGACTTATGGAAAATTCTAAGGTTTCCTCATAATGTTCTTCTTCACTGTTATAGCCAGTGATGTTTAATTATGCATGGAAGCAAAAATGAATTTTATGATGAACAGAAATAAAATCCACATTAAGCAAACAATGATTTTATTGATGTTATAATTGATTGCTGTTTATTTTGTTGTCAATTACGGACATGCTAAAAGCGTTATTGGGTGTTTTCAAATGTTGGGATGATTTTTAAGCTTGTTGTGATTTGTTTCAGAAACTGCTGTCTCATGTAGATGCTACAGTGTATGTAGATACTGATACACTATTTTTGGGTCCTATAGAGGAATTGTGGAATGCTTTCTCTCAGTTTAATAGCTCCCAAATCTCGGCAATGACTTTGGAGGATGATAACCCCAATGTTTCCTGGTATCCTAGATTTGCTAAACATCCCTTCTATGGAAAATATGGTAATTATACATTTTGGAAACTTTTACAGTAATCTAGACCTATAATTTACTTTTCACATACATCATGTGGACTTAAAAAGTACAGTAGTAAAGTTATTCAATTACATTGACTTTATACTTACAAGTTTAAATTACATAACAAATTTTATAAATGTACAAGCTCTATAACTTACAATATTTAGTGAATCAAATTTTAATAACTAGACAGTTAACAAGTCTTTGTTTCAAAGCTGTGATTCGAATCTGCACCTCAGCTTTTCGTAATACAAATGTACCTACCCTTTTTATTTAGATTCCAGATTTCTTTCCAAGTATTATTCAAACTGAATTCAAATATGTATTTCGAATATTGATTTCAAAATGTTCATTAATGATATGCTTAATTGACATGGTAATCAATTGGTCATAGAAGTAAAATGCAATTTCTAGGTTTGAATTCCGGGGTGATGTTAATGAATTTAACAAGAATGAGGGACTTTGGATGGGTTGACTATGTGACACCGATTATGCTGAAATGGAAACTATACATACCTTGGGGTGATCAGGTAACTCGTGTTTCTTTATTACTAAATTTTCTTTATTATATTGTAATTGGCTGCTCATTATCCCAATATTAATTAGAGATCTGTTAGGTATTCAGTTGTTTTGACATTACTGGCATAAAACATTGCAGTTTACGAAATTCCGGAGATATATTTTGACTGAATGTCTCATTTGTAAAATATTTAATAGACGTGTTGCGAATTGTTTCAGGATATAATAAATATAATTTTCCATTACCACGAGCGTGCAGTGCACGTGCTATCTTGTCGGTATAACTATCGCTCCGACCAGTGCATGTATGGGGACGCGTGTTTGGATGCGACGTCACGTGGTGTGTTCGTGTTGCACGGCAGCCGACAGATATTCCACAATCAAAAACAGCCCGTGTTTCAGGTAACATAACAATCAATTTACTAATATTAGTGTATGCTGCGTACATACATATATGATGGCATCTCGGAAAGTTTTGCAAAAAAAAACCAGTTATCTATTACACACTGACCTTTTACGTAAGTTTTTAATAAAATAACATTCCATCAAGTTGCGTATTTACCATTCTCCCACTATATCCGAGCTGAACCAAGATATTATGAAACTAAAACCGAGTAAGATCTCAATAGTTCATATTCGGTCATCTGCAACTACTGGAGTTGCATGCTACATAGTTGTTGCTATTTCCTCATTTCTGGAGTAAGTGTCCGTTAGAGGCGTTACTAAGGGACAACGACGTAAGAGTTCTTTAAAAATGTCCTTTAAAGTGGATAAGTCGTTGAAAATTACAGACGATGACAGATAAGTCTAGTCTGGTCTAATCTAGTTTAGTCTAGTTTAGTCTAGTCAGGCGATGACTTACCACGTGAATAATGTTTATCGTTATTTCGTACTTTCACCATACACGTGTACAGTGATATATCGAATAGATATTTCAATGAATATTATTTGTTGCTTACGAGTATAAATTTCTATGTAAATTGTCTATGTTTATGTACTCGTCATTTCTAAGCTCTGCGGTTCATGACTTGGAAATTAAGACGAGTTATAATCAATAATGTTTTTTTTTTCTGTTTTGCAGGCAATTTATAATGCAATCGATGAATACGTGGTTGGAACCAATCCTATGAGTGTTATAGTAAAAATGGAGAAGTACCTATCCGAAGTGCCCACATCAAACTGCGGCAATTTGAAGGATGCATTTTTGAAAGTACCCGTCGAAACATTAAGTGGTTTACACACAACCGTAGCAGATTATACAAACATGAAATGAGTTAGTATTAAACGTGTCGGTGTATAATTGCCTTCGTTTTAGTATGTACTGTACGCTTTAGGTATTTCGTACGTATTGAACAATCGAGCTTAAGTCTGTGATCGCAATCGTATTTGAGGCTCTGTTATAAGCTTTTAGTGGGAAAAGTATAACACAAATATTTGTGGACTCGTCAATATACCTACTCATAACTATGTAATAATTATTATGCTTTAAAGTGATACGTCATCGGGTGTAAGTATATTATTATTGAATAGTTGTAGCTGAATTAAATACAAGGAATATTGTTCAAACTCAAAATCGATCAAAAAAGGAATATTGTTCAAACTCAAAATCAATCAAAACGTTTTTCTTTTAAATGGTTTTTTAAAGAATTCAATTTATATGTCAAATACGCCCATACCTATCCAGAAGCAGAGGTTTTGATTCTAGAAAAGAAACGACGCAACCTTTTATTCTGAAATATTATCAACATAAAATACTCAAAGCTACGAAACATGACGGGTCATTATTTCAAGATATATTTTACTGTGCACTTATTATCATTTATTTTTTAAAACAAATGTAATTCCCTGATGGTAATTAATAAATTTTAATGGTTCCTACAACTGCACAGTATTATCATACAAGTAATATAAGGCGAAACAGTTTTTGTTCAACGTGTTGTAATTCGTTTTAGATTAATTAGATACTGCAAACGAATATTATGTATTTTAATCGGAGACGACTCTGAATATTAGGAAAAGGAATTGACCCAGTTTAAAACAGAAGGTCTCGTAAGTAGGGACTGAATATAAATTAATAACCGACTTGATATTGCTTGGATCTGACACCTTTTACTGTAGAAGATCGGAGTTGCGGGACGAGTTTTTTTTACAAGTATTTTTTTATATGGGGTTTAAATTTACATAATACATACTAGCTGTTGACCGCAGATTCTTTCCCGTAGAAATCGGAATTTTAAAAACGAACAAATGCATTAATTTTTTTATTTTCAAACTGACTAATTTTCATACAACACCCCCGTTGCATTTCCCTGATTGGTTACATTAGGAAAGATCCGCCTAGTTTGAGAACGACGTTAAAAATTCTTTTTAATAATATATCTCATCTCACCTCATCTCACTCATCATCATCATCTCATCTCACGACATTCAGCGAACATTCAAGAAAGCGGAAAAGCGGAAAACTTGTCCGCTACATTGATATCACCGGAAGTCATTTAGTACACACACTGTTCATTGCTTATTTATTGAGATTTATGCCGGAACAGCGCACTGAGTAATAAAGTAATTAAATTTGCATTAATTAAGAATCTTTCCGCGTCAGGGCAATATAATTTATTTCACTCACGTTATTAGTTGTAAATAGTGTGTACAATGTCACCGACAGCAAAAATAATGTTTATCAGCTTCTTCAAATTACCATGCTAATAAATCATTAAAGTTTAGAAGCCATGAGATTTTTTAGTTGTTGACAATTTTTACCTCTATTGAGTTACCGATCAGAATGGAAAATCTCCATAAATAATGCAGAGAAAATGACCTTTTGACGCACAATAGTTTTTCGGAAAAAAATCCGTCCTTTAAAGGCTGGGTTAGTTCGCTTTAGATGTCGTTTGAACATACCGATTTATTCTAAGTTCGAACTCATGTTGAATTAGCAGCTTGATTGATATTTTTAACATTCCTGGATTCTGAGCCTTAACGTAACGTCTATGAATTATTATAGGTACATAGTATTGAATTCAAATTATTGATGTATACTTATGAGAATTGCGCCGTTAAAAATTAATACAATATACTTATGCACTTGAATTTTTTGCACTGAATTGGTGGCATTTAGGCAAGTCATATCATAAATTAACTTTAATAAGAGCAATTACAATTCTTGTTCAAATAAAAATGGTCTCAATGCCATCCAGTCTCATGCTTAAAAAAACAGCTAGTAAAGTTTTTGTTTGAAACTTGTTTAAAATTGGAGGATTAAGGTTTTTTCTGTTCATTCTAATTAAACATGGATTGTTATAGAGTGTTAATTATCTCAATTATCAATATTGTGTGCATATTCCGTTTATAAAAGTTGAACTAAAATTGTTCATGAAAATTATTTTTCGACTCGAGCAAGGTACTCGTACATAGTAGAATGGAGTAAGTTCCAGACCCTCGTACTGCTGCGAAGAGATGTCTGTGCCCAGCGTTGGGACGTTGATGAGTTGAGTTCAAAGAGGAACATGCGATCTCTGCTGCTAATTTTTAAATATAGGTTGTACACAGGCGTATATAGAGTCCTTTTTCTGGTAATGAATTCGTAGAAGAGAATGAGAAAATGGTATTACATAGATTAAATAAAATACTGATAAACTATAAGTAAACTAGACATTCATTTAAACCAGATTTGTTATCCACGAACTCGGTAAGAATATATTGGGTATAAAAAGCTGCAGACGAGTTTCTTCGGACATTCAGGTTCTTTTATGGCATACTTACAGTTCTTAATTGAAACACTCACGCGTGGAATTCAGAGCTTCTTTATTTTAGTACCAGCACTTTACCTTTAAAACCACGGTCTTGTCTGCGTCGTAGAATTCCAAAACTAACATTCTTTACAATTATATTTTTACCGACTCTGTAGTTGTGGCGTGCAATTATGTACTCGTATGTTTTAAACTCGTTCTGATTGTATCAAATACTGGCTATGCCCCACGGTTTCACCCGCGTTAATTAGATAACAATCTATTAAAAACCTTAGAACGTCACCCTATGATTATTATTATTATAGAAAATTACACGAAAAACGGAAGAATTCGTATATTGTGATTATATGTACATTATATTAACTTAGTTATTTCAGATGTTGTCGCCAACCTTCAATTTGTCACCATCGCCATGGGTTGACTGGTAGACAATGCCACTAGGCATTAAGTCCGCCCTTTGTACAACCTATTAGTTTTAGGTGTCACAAATAAAGAATAATAAAAAAAAAAAGAATAAAGGAACGCTTTTTCGTTGCTGCTCCACTTCTATTCGTTTTAGCGTGATGTTATATATCCTATCGGCTTCTTCAATAAATGGACTATTCACCACTAAAAAATTTCAAGTCGAACCTGAGATTCGCACGTTCAACCAAACAAACTATTCAGCTTTATAATATTAGTATAGATATGAAATATATAAAAAAATCAATGTGAGATCACGTATTTGGTACGTCTATAATAATACAGACCTACTTATTTCTTAGATAGAACAAATTGTTGGCGGGTCTTTTATAACGTTAGCTCCGGTGTTAGTGTTATATTGAAGTACGTACTTACTTTTTGTTTTTTTTTACTTCTCGTATACACTTTAATAAGCTTGTTTTTAAAATACATTTTGTTACAGGTAATTTTATTTTGGGGCATATTTTTATCAGTATAAATATGTAGGTATACAGTTTGTTACCAAACGAGTCTTTGTTATAAAGTTATAATTACCATTAATACTTAAGATTCTCGATTTGAATCTCAGTAATGTTACATTACGCTAAAGCTGATGTAATTAATAATGTTTAACTGTGCATTAGATAGCTAACAGTTTGTATAGCCATTGTTTATCTAAGCTGATCAGTTTGTTTTACACTGTGTTTTCTTTTGTTATTGTTTGTTATTGTATATTATGTCAATAGGGCTATCCAATGATATACTTGTTGTACATTATCATCTTCTCTACGTTACTTACCTATATATATATACTTTAAAATTTGTTACTATAAATATAATTTTACAGAACAATACATATTTATAGGTTATTATTACAAGTCATGTACATCAGGATAGATGTTATAATAATTTTCTGTATATTTTTCAAGCACATTTGACGAAAGGGTCGTTTTACAGGGAAAGACCTCAATTGTTGTTTGTATTTACTGTGTTTTTAAATAAAATGGGTGTTAAATTATTTCATCGTATTATTTGGCCTAAATAATATTAAAAAAAAAGACATGTGGCACTCGGAGACTGCCGCGGTATAGCTACTCTATAACATTTTTTACCAACCACCACCACCACCACCACCATCATCATCATCATCATCATCATCACCATGGATTCGCTCTCCACGCTCGGCCCGCGATAGAAGCTATGCAATAGCTTAAAAATTTCATAATCCTTTTGTCGTAATGGTGTGTATCGATACGATGTTGTATACAGTCTTACCATACGCAGTAGTTAGTTTTTTAAGTAAGCAGCACAAAAAGCAGCAATAGCTATGCTACCCATACATTGGTATCTAAAAAAAGACAGATTGTAATATTATAAACAGTCTTTATTACGAAAAAAAAAAATTTTCTCATAAAGAGCAATTTTACCCAGCAGCCGCGGCTAGACTTCATTTTAATAGGTTGAAGGTGAAATCATTTATCTATCGCAAAATAAGATTGTGTCGAATCTAGGCAACTAGCAAATCTTGAATTAATATTCATATATGTATTTGGATATAACGTTGTTAACGTGTCTTTTTTAAATTGAGGCATTTGTGTATTATCTGCACCCGTAGGAAAATTAAGTTACAAATCGCTATCTCACGCAGGCTACTGAAGTAAACTTATAAAAATAATCTGATATTAAATATTATCCTTTGCTCCACGCGGCCCTCCACTGTGATCCTACATTAAGTGTGACCTTCGTTAGTTTTACACCCAAACAAGTTTTCGATTTGTTTTATTTTCAATGAACGCAACCACTGCAGACTGAACGGTCGCGATCCGTGAATCTAACATTATACTTACATTTGAAATAATGAATTATATACAGTGTGCTATCTTTATCTTTGTATCTCTGGCTTTTACAACAGTTTTTTGTGCAAACAACTTCACGCCGGCTGAACAATGTTCGGGTAAGTACATCATTAATGTTACATAGCAATTGTAAATAATTATTAAAGTTATAAACGAGACATTCGATCATGATCTCTAGCAAGCGTAGAATTATTTTGTAAACAGGATTATAATTTTTTTAACAGCTGTATGAAATAGACATGCAAATATTGTTCTTCCCGTCTAAAGGGATCCGTTTCCAATATAAATTAGAACGGAAGCCCCATTGAATGCCAGTCATAGGTTCTTGTTTGTTGCTAGAGAACTTCTCTGTAAATGGATCCACATACTACTCCGGTTCCTCGAGGCCGACTGAAATGTGTGAAAGCATTTTTCAGCACAATAAAAAATCTGCCGAAGACGCAACTGATAAATAACAATACAATATGAATGCGTCTACTCCGTCCCTGGTAATGGCAATCATATGGGTAAACGGAACCATTGCTGCCTAACCGTATGCAAATGGTATTTTCTTCTTCTACTGTCTAGTTTAGTAGGTAGGTACAGTAATTTATCAATTCTAGGACTAAAAAAGTTATCTTCGTAAAATCTGCAATTATTGAGATGCATAGACAATAATTAAAGGTAATTATAACTGCGGCCAATTAACCATTGTTTTAATAGATTCATGTTTAACTCTGTCAATGATTTATGTGTTTCATTCGTTTAATTTATTGTTTATTCCTTTATGTAAGTAGGTAACAAAATTTTTCAAATGTTTTGATTTTTATATCTGAAGATGATTTTGATAAGTAGGATATTATATTAAATTACAATGAAACATACTTACGCTGTAGGTGACGTAACTGTTTGACGTCACTATCTTTACGGGCGACCTTCAAGTTACGGGTTTATTTGGTCATATAGTACCAAAGTATATGGATCACAAACCCGAATCTCTGACAAGCCAATATTCTGATTTTTAATATTTTAGTTGCATATTATCAACGTATACTTTTAAAATGTACATACCGAGAGCTTCTCCTAGGCTTGCGTAAACAACTTTATTATTCATCTAACAGTCTAATTTTCTAATCAAAAAAATTGGGTGTTTAAAGCACGTTAGTGAAAAATTCCGAGGAATTTAATTGTTTAGAGCGTTTAAGATTGTGTTAGTGCAGTTATTTGAATGTAACCTCCAGAAGTCCTTTCAAGCACGTAACGATCTCTATATTATTAGATGCAGTTACTACGAACTCATTGTATAGTATGGTAAAAGTGAATATTTTTTTATGAATTACAGATATGCACTTCGACAATCTTCGCGAGAGAGTACAAGTGATACCCTGCAGTAAAACGAAATGCAAATTGCAACAGGGCACAAACGTCACCGTCATCTTCAAATTTAGACCCAGTACGTAATACTTTAATTCTCACACTTTTACCCTCAGATTAATAATTAATTAATAATAATTATAATTAGCTTTTTGTGTTCTCTGTGCATATGGCTCAACAGTAAATTATTTCGAATTACCACTACCCTCATAACAATATATTGGCTGCTGGAGAATAGCCATGGGGCATTAAATTCACCGTTGCTAATGGACTTTGGAAATCATCAAAAAGAGTAAATAAGATTAACTTAGTCTCCCGGTCTCCACCCAGGACAAATTATCAACGGAATGGAGTTGTGTCTGTATGTAAAATAATCATAATAGTATTAAGTAGGTATATACGTATTTGTTAATGTATACATGTATTTATCAGCTGTTTGGTTGCCATTAAACACACTCTTATCTAATCAGAGATCAGATGACCGTGACTGAAATTGTCCGAAATATTAACATTACTATTATTTCTTTAATTTATCCTAACATAGGCGCTTTGTTATCGAACTGTACATTTAGCATCTTTTTCCTTTTTGCGTCAACTGTTAAGCAGGCGCCGATACTTAAATATCGACTAAATCCGTTTCAGAGTTTGCAGTGAAGAGTCTGACCAACGACGTATACGCAAAGTTGTCGGGTTTTCCTTTGCCATTTGTCGGTGTTCACGGAGTCAATGCCTGCCCACAAGTGACTCGCGTGTCGGACGGCTCGCCCGCCCCCTGCCCTTTGGAGCCGGATCAAGAGTACACATACACAAACGTCTTCTTCATCGAGCAATTCTACCCTACTGTTAATATGCAAGTCCACTGGGGCTTGAGTGACGGGAAGCGGGACGTGATTTGTTTCGAAGTCCCCGCCGTCATAGTGTCGGGGAAACGAAATTGAGTAACATAAATAAATATCGTATCGCTATATGATATGACTCGTGAACGAAAACACAGTGACAAATTTTTTTTAAATTAATTATTTTTATTGTAATAATAAACATTACCTTAACCAATATTGAGAATCATTTGTCAACACTAACATTTTTAAAACACTTCGAAAATGTAACCTTAAATACAGTATGTAAACTCCCTTAGCCCTAGAAAAATTATGTAAGCTACCTATTTACTGGTAGCTTTATACAATAATTGAAAAATGAAAATGCAGTTTATTCTTAGGATTCTGAATATTATTTACAATATATTTTAAACTGAGTTTACTGAAGACTTAGAATTAAAAATGTAGGCTAACTAAACAATTTTAGCGGGCACCTCGAAGCACATGATGTTTTTATCGACATGCACAAGTGCCCAATGCACGTTGACATCGATCGAGGGATAGAATTTCTCTACGTGGAAGCTATCCTTATAGACGTAGTTGGTGCCGGCCTTCAACGGGCAGGAAGTTTTTTCGCCAGTTTCAGTTTCAAGCTTGTCGCAGATGGAGATCCCATCCACGCCTATAAACGGTACGTACACACCCAACACGTTTGCCATTACCTTGTTTTTCACATCTTCCATGTCTTTGTCTGTAAAAAACGATTATATTTTATGTCAACTGACAAGAAATTAATAACATCATACTTATAATGCTGCGACGCTTTTTACATTAACTGTTGAGTTGAGCAATAAATTTGTCATGCAAGTGCGGAAGCCTAAAGTACATATATCTTTATAAATATAACTATATACAAATCTTACTACTGTGATCAAAAAGTGAGGTGACTTTGTTTATAAAACGAAAATTCTTTATTTACTCTTCCAAATCAATTTCATCCCCTTCAAAGTAATCCCCGCCTGATAAAATGCACTTTTGGCAACGCTTTTTCCAGTTCTCGAAACAATCAAAATAGGCCTTTTCCGGTATAGCCTTCAAGACCTTCTTCCATTCGGTTTCAATATCGTCAATCGTATCAAAACGGTGTCCCCGCAGCGGCCTTTTGAGTTTGCTGAATAGTCAGAAGCATAATGATACATTTCAAGTAGTCCTGGTAGTCGGAGAGCAATTAAAAAAATGTTTCACATACATTAACGCGACGTTTTTTTTTCCAAAAAATTGAGCGATTTTGGCACCAATCGAGACTGGACCGGTTTGAAACACAAAACATCCTTGATGATAAATGATATGCCAACACTACGAGTACCAGTGAGGTCTCTACTTGTCAATTTTTGATTTCTTGAACGTGGCCATCGTGGTCATCGATAGACGTTGATGGACGTCCAGAGCGCGGTTCGTCTTCAACACGTTCTCGGCCCGCTTTGAACTCGTTGTACCACTTATAAACATTTTTTTTTGCCATAGTTTGGTCACCAAAGGCCTTCCGCAACATTCTCAACGTGTCCGCACAAGAATAATCGTTCCGCAAACAAAATTTGATGCAAGTTCTTTGCTCAACAAAATCACTCATTGTAAAAATCGAAAAATTAACTTTTGGTTGTTTACAAAACTCGGTATCTTGGACGTAATTAAACCTTGTGACAAATAGACGCTTGGCAGAGGTCAACAAGAAAGTCCTACCGATCTAAGAAAAAAAATTATCTACCTTCCTAATGCCCGGGAGATTTAAATGACAATGTCACCTTACTTTTTGATCACAGCATGTATATAGATTCAGTAACTTAGTTCTACAATTATATGTCATCGGAATATATCTGGCATCTAAGGCACTAGTTCCCTAGATCTCGGGCGAGAGGGCCAGCGGCTTCATTCCCACGCCAGTGCCCGGATGTTCGCGGTCACTACCAGGACCGCGGAGGGAGTACAACTATTTCCATATCGATATATCGATACAACACGTTTTTACTACAAAAAAAAACAACATAACATCAGTGAAAATGAAATACGCGGTAACAAAAGATAAAGATTGCTGGAAGACAAATTACAAGTAGAACGTATTTTTAATATACTACTTGAATTCAAAATAAATGGTATTTTTATATTAGCCGGTTACATGACAAAATCAGTTAGGAATTTGTACGATTAACGAGGAATTTACAGGCCCGAATGTCACAATGAGTTTCAATTGTGAAGACAGCTTATTAATGACGATAAATGGGTTGATGATGATCATGATTTTGCTGATGACGAGTTATTTACTAATCGGTCATTCGACAATCATGCACAATTTAAAATGCTCTGAAGAACATAAGCGTATCTCGAAAGTATGATAGAATAGCTCTCAATACATACTTATTTCACCTGAAAGGTAAAACAATTAAAACACAAAAGAATACTCTAACTAACAGTGTAACTAAAACGTCACAAGTAATTTAATTATATATCTTTTATAATATCGATTTGTAAATAAAACGTAACAAAATATTATTCGTTAAATACACGACCGAACATTAAATTAGTTTTTAAGCAATCTACCCATTATTCTGTACTGCTGGTAAGATCTCCCCTAAAATGCATATATCCAACTGATCCCTAGTTTTGCAAATCTAGCTGCTTTTAGATGCTTAGTTCAATCTCCATCCACTTGCTCCCTTCTCTCAGCCTTCCATGCACTCCTAGACCTTCATCCAACGTTTTTCTAATGTAGCAGTCAACGGCGCTAGAGAGAAGAAAGATTTTTTATCTACATATTCTGGCAGCGTAGATTGCAGACATTAAAAAAGACATGATTTTAAACTCAGAAATAGCACATGTCGCATCTCTTTCTATTTAACCTGTAAGAAAGAGACAAAAGAGTGTTGATATCCTTGAATTGAATCATCGTCGGATAGACAGATAGATTTTGCATAATTTTAAAAGATAAGCATTTATGTATGCTTATCTGATCAAGGTTATTTACCGTTGCACACCGCCCGTCAGCGACGCCGCGGCGTCTGGCGCGATCAATGAATTATAAATTGTAAGTACGTCAGTGAACGGACGATTTTGTCTACCCCATGATTTGTTAAATTTATTTTGGTACTTTATGTACATAATTCTTTACGAGTGCAACATATAAAAGATTCTTTAATGTACATGTAATGAAAACACATGAATGCAAGTAAAAGAAAATCCATCAAATAAAATACTATTTCACGTAAAGTGTGACGCGCCTTTCAAAACTCTCGAGTCCTATCGACAAATATTCCCACCACTACACAGGAATAGGGTCATTCGCCCTCCGCAACAAATCATTTTTAATTATGTGTGTATTCTTCAATCTTTCCATTATGCTGACCTGTTAAACAATTGCAAATGGTCAACAATGAGCCGACCAATAGCGTGCGTTGCTCGTCCGGTCTTTGACCTCTTTTTTTCTTTTTCGCGAAGAGCCGAAGGCAGGATGCGACTCCTTAGAAATGGGTCAAGAGAAATTTTCGAACGACACCAATATTTGGGTCATGCGATATTTGGCGAGGGATTTATAATAACATCCGTGACGGTCTCAATAATGCGCGATTCGAATTTGACGCAGTTCGTAATCGATACAGACGTAGGCAATTTTCATACGAAAATGTTTCGATTTAAATGACAAGAAAATGTTTTTCATGCTAGTGTTATTATTAGGCGAACTGCAAAGCCTTAATCGATCTGTAAACTCTAAGAAAAACAAATACAAAATTGGCAAAAGTGCAGCTTGAAGTGCTTTTTTCTTTTACTGAAAATAAATATTCGTATCTCTACATCAAATATAAACCGCCGAAAATATCCGTAGACAAAGTCGTTTGGTTTTAATTACACTAAGTTTTTAGCTCTAACAAGCTGTGACGTGCTTTAGTATAATAAATACATTGATACTTGAAATTAATTAAAAACAAACAAATTACAGTTCCAAATTCAAACTCTCTCCTGACAAACTGACACACATTCGTAACTGGCACTTTCGCGCTACACCCTCCGGCAATAAATTTCAATTTCACATAGAAAAACAAGAATACACCCGCATGACAACCCTGATTGATTGCAACCGTCGTGATAAAAGGAGCCAAGGCTAGCGAAGGACAATGTTCCCATCCGGCGTTACTGTGACAACGTTGACAACCCTAAATAAGGACATAATAATATAACATAGATAATAGAATGTAGTATAGGTATTTATTACTTTTTAACAGCACTATGCATTAAAGTTATTTTTAGAAGCAAATTTTTAATTTTTTCCTCGCTATTTATATTCATCCGTTTCATCGGTTTGGCACAATGTGGTTTATAACAACAGTTACATTTTCTATTAGTAACTAAACGACATTATGCCTATAAAATGTAAATATATAAATAAACGAATTATGTTATCTTTTTAGGACCTAATTCCGTAGTTATTAATATAACTGTACTACCATTTGACAATATGGAGGAGTTTTATTTACGAATGCTGAGTTTTGACCTATTTGAACAGTCGGTTGAAGTGTCAATGGTTTACAAATTCTATCGCTATACCCTGTGCGCTGTGCTTTGGACTTTGTATCTGGTCCCACCGATGACATACGTTAAAATTATTATCTAAAAATATTGATAAAAACCTTATTAGCAGTCAAAAGACTCCAGTCAAAGACAGTTGGCTATCGGGAACATATTATGGGCATCATTTGATTTGGTTATTACACGAAAGTTGTATACGATACCAAATTAATGTCTGTTGAATCATTCCCGTTCGTATAAAATACATTTTCTTTATAAGGAACTTAATTCCTAATGCTCTTTAACATATTTTATTCGTGGTTGCTGTTGGCTAAAGGCTGAAAAAAGTGGATATAATGTATTATCTATGTACATAGATGTATCTATACTACTCATTTTAAAATTTGTATGCAGTAAAAGACAAAATATGGATTGAACTAACAATTTTGTAACATTTTTAAATTTACACACATTTGTGTAAATAAAGGTCTTGGTCTTTGTCTTAAGATCAAAACAATTTCGGACAGTCCGTCTAAAGCGTTAGTTCGGGGTGTCTGTACACACTGTGCGTCGCCCAATGCCAATGCCAGTGCAGGGAGAGAAGGAAGGAAAGGACTGATGACCGGTGAATGGGACACTCATTCACTCATTCATTCTCTCATTGTTCCAATGTAATGTTCGATCTCTTCGTTATATCGACTCTTGTACTTTATCATTTCATTTAGAGATTTTACGGATTCTTGAAACGAAATATTACATAATTTTTCAGTTCATGTACACTTTAATACACATATTTATTTGGTAAACTAAGTAAGTTTATATAATTGATTTGGTTTTACTTGTTTATTTTATTTTTTTGTTTTTTTTTTCTTTGTTTTTGTTCTAATCTTTCCAAATCTCGCACATTTGTGCATACAATGAGCTTAGAGCGATACATAGGTGTCTCTTCACGTGTTGATACCGTATTACCTCGTTGCGCTATCCCGGAGGTCTTTATAATTTCCTCCCCTATTCAATCTATAATGCGGAAACCTGCATTGACTGCATGCGGGCGACCTCACACTGTTTTCCGCTCAATTCTCTATCAACATTTTTTTCTTATAAGTAACGCTATTTACTATTAAGCTATATACAAGTAAAAGTATCGTTTAATTCTGTGCAATAATTTTATGCAGTAGGTACTAAGATAGATTACATACCATTTAAAAAAATTTCGTCAAACATTGTACATACTTCAAATAAACAAAAAGAAAAAAAATATGACAGTAAGCTATACACAGTAATAATTACCTATATTTATAATAAAAAAAAGTAAAATCAGCGGCAAATGTAGCGCTGCTACGATGCTAACTTCATATTTATTAGAATATCTGAAATTAAAGGTCAGTTACAGTGTATTTGAATTGAATATATGTAATAGCGCTTTAGCGCTAAATAGAGCGTGTTATTAACAAAACTTTCGTACTACTGGTAAAGCTATAATTGTCTGAATGGTCTCCGTGGCATTTATAGCTCATGCCGCTTGTCGCATGGAAATGTTCACGAAATCAGAATTAACTGCGCATATTTTTGTCCAGACGAGACGTCTGCCAGACGTGATGCAAAAAAGACATTAATGATTTTAATGATCGTACCTCTGTATGTACCTCTGTTAATTTATTTTATTTTATAACCCAAACTGCGGTTAAATGTATTTACTGTAAAGTTTATGTTATTTTTCATAAGTTGAAGTTAAGTGATTAATAACAATAAATCAAATCGCTTGTTCTAAAGTCGTCATAAAAAACAGTGTTGCCACAATTGAAAACTCGTAATTTCGTCGAACGAAAGCGAATTCTGAATCTGAAAATTTAAATTGAAAATCTACATTCTTTATACCTAAATTCAAAATCAATGCTTGTCTACAAGTAATAACTATTACTTTATTATATAAAGCGGAACTGATTGCTTGACCTACTGACCTATGATCTATTAGTATTATAAGAGTCATAAGTCATAAGACTTCTATAGATCACTAACCGTAAATTTACCATTTACGGTCACCTATCCAACTGATGACCGGGCCACTTAAGTTACTTCCAATGCGTTTAGAAGCTATAATATTATGTCATGTGAAAAAAATCCGAAAAGCAATTTTCTGTTTTTATTGCGCTGAATATTTTTGTGTTTAAAATGAAAAAAAAATCCGTGACGATTACTTAACATTTACAATTATGTCATTTCATTTATAATAACGAAATATCTATACAAAACCCAATCAATTACTGTTATCAGGACTTGTCTGTTCGTCTGTCAGTGTAAGCAATTTATGCACTTATCTCTACGTCAAGTTACAATTTATGGCGCCATAATAATAGAATCATTGTTAATTATTAATAAGTCGCTGATAAACTAATTAGGTACAACAAGATATTTATAACAACTTTATATGTATAAATGTTTCCGCGGTTTATTAAAATATATTTTAACAATTTATTACAACACAGATCACCGTAGTAATAGTGAAAAATATAGTGAAATTTGACATACATATACAATGAAAGATCCATTAAGGTAAGGATGCAATTAATTGTTATAATATTTTACCCAAAAATAATGGTATTTAAAGTAACATTATGGAATATTAATATAATTCAACATAATTAACAATAATTACATTAATTAAACAGGAACCTGAGTGCCGCAAAACCCGTTAATAGAAAGACTATTAGTACCAACTATAGTGTTTAGTTTTATAAGATTCCTTCCGCGGTGTATAAAGTGCGATATTGGTAGCGTCGTTTCACGGGGAGAAATTGTGTGGTCTAAGACATGTCTGTTCGCGATTTTATAGATCGTAATAAAGCTCAGCCTCCGGGACACGCCGCAGCTCTCACCATTACTCTTTAAATAAACCCCTGGCAGCACAATTCCATCATTTCATTTTCATTCCCTTCTACGAAACACACTTAGCAGTGGAAGCCGCTGTCATCCTGGAGAACATACTTTATAGGGCTGCGTAATAACAAATACATATAACTTATTTACAGATTTCTAAAGTACACCAGGTACTTAGCTTTTCCTGCTACAAAACATTTGTCAGCCTTCATTGATATCGGAAGTATAGGTATATAAATCATATTTAAACATACTCATAGATTTCTACCTGAAAGCAACCGCTGTTATTAAATCTTACTTTTGAGAATTAAAATATTGCATCATACTTTAGACAAAGGAAGTTCTAATAAATTATAGTACCCATATTATAAATTATGGTATATTGTACATTGTAAATATTTTGGAGGGCAATAGAAAATGTTTTTATTTTATTTAACTTTTTTATAAATACCCTCTTAGCGTCACTACTCGATTGTGTCCTGGACAGTAAATGCATCGGCCCTAAGCTGTGCGCGTTTATGGTTCAAATGTTTATGAACCGTACCGTAGTTGCGGTGGTTGAGCCGCGAAACATTATTTCATGCTAAACAATAATCCCGCGACAGTTAACTTCACCAAATTTATGGCGAGATCAAAAGTTTACGATTTTAACTTTAAAAGAGCGCGTAGGCACCTATGTACAAAAATCAAATCTGAGTATTTATAGAACTAATTGATATTATTCGGATACATTTGAACCTCATGACCTGAAAAGTCGAGCTGTGTTAAAATTACGCAAGTACTATAATTATAAAAAAGCTAAATTGGGTAAAGTAAGAATTGCGCGAAATTAAATCCTATAACCGCGGAACTTATTGTTATTAAAATGCCAGCATGTGCGTAATACACTAGGATTTGATACGTGTAATATCATACAAGGAATTACAACGTAATCTTTAAAGGATGCTACGTAACTCGCCATTTTAATTGATAGTTTGCAGTGGAATCGCTATTAAAGTGAATAATGTTAAAAGATGCGAATTAAGTATAAGTCTAATTCTGTGTGTCTTTGCTATAATGCCAATGTCACAAGGATATCGGTTTAGGCGATACGTATGTGACGCGTTACTTGTAATTCCAGCTCGGACTTAGTATCCAAAAGTGGTTGTGGAACTTAAAAAAACCAATGCATCCGTCAAATGCAGACAGTCAGACGTATGCAGGTCACGTCAAGTCTAGACGGCGTTGTTGTATGCAAATATATACGATTGTGATGCGATTTTCGGCAGGACATTCGTATTCGGTTGAGGTCATGTTTAAGGGACAGTCTGACGGTGGATATTGGTTGAAGTCAGTTTGCAAATAACATACTCGTAATAATTATAGCGATTCCACACACAGCTGTCTTATATCAAACTATCATGTGTAATTGCATGCCTGTGACATAGTGTCTGAACAGCTGATAAATATGTCACAGAACTAACAAATGTGATATTCACACAAGTATTTCTGCTGAGTGGGAATCGAATACATGACTTCCCATTTAGTAATCACTGTATCCATCCACTAAACCAAGTGACCAGTCAACAGTTGTTTTTATACAACAGGAATTGCAGTGGGTACATTTGATATAAAACTTAATGGTCTGATTTGTTTTGATTTCTTACTAAGGATTTCACCAAAGTCGTTCTTAAATTAACGATGGTAGGTATTGCCAAAATCTTATAACATGATCAAAAATAATAAAATTATACATTACTTTAGATGGACACGAAATATTGACCTTGCTACTAAATCCTTTAATATATAAAACAATTGCAATTTATTAATAGAATTCTAAACAAAAAATCTAACATAATAGCGATATCCTGCGGATGGAGACCTTCCTTTAGACTTTTAGAGTATGGCTTCCGTCATCGAAGCCTTAAAATATTAGTATAATCCTCAACGAACTTGCAAGTATTGACCTTTAGAATGTCAAGACCAAGTTTAGTTTAAAAAAGGAGTATTTTTTGAATAATTGATTTTTGTATCGCATTTCAGTAATCCTTATAAATTAACTTTATAAATATTACTTTCAATATTTCCAACTCGGTTCTGTAACTTATTTATTGCGATATTAAATAATCCATGCTTTACTTTAAAATACTACATCAACACTAACCCTTAACGCATCTAAAATTTAAGTCTAGACCATAACTAATTCAATCGCATTCTTCACTTTTGTGGGCTATTGTAATGTCTGGCTGCCTTTTTAACAGTCAGACGAAATTGTATAATTGTCACATACGTGTACAAGTAACAATGCATACGATTTTCATATTCAATGCAATCCACCGTAAAGGGTAACAAAAGGCGGATAAGAGGGAACAGGGCTCAAAAACAAAGGCTCCGTAATTAACAGGTTGTATAAATATAATACATCAAAATAAATTTAGTCTCCGTTTGTGATTTCAAAATAACTGATTTCTCAATTGCCTATACATAGTTAATACAACACTAATAATGAACTTATTAATATTTTGGGACATCTTCAGACACGCCGCTCTGATGCCAAAGTAGGTAGAACCCGAATTCAAATTCCAGTCAAATTAGGAAAGTCTAAATACTGAAATCTAAAATAAAGTCTAAAACGAAATAGGTTTCTAGTTTACGTACGGTTTGAGGAACTCTAAAGTCTTATAGACAGACATTCAGTGCTTATGTATTGTATAGTCTGTTTGTATAATACATAACATATGTAAAGCATAAATACCTCGGATGCTTGTCAATATATACCTGCAATATATTTGTGATCGGTTTATACGGGACAATAGTAAGTAATAGATATAAATAAAACAGCCAATAACATACTAAATATACTTTATTCTTAAACAAGTATTTCAAGTGCAACGACCTTATATATGTACGTATATAGGTAACTACAGGGCCGGATTTAGAGGTCTAGAGGCCTTGGGGCAACAAAGGAGTGGAGGCCCCCTGGCCCCAAATTATTTTCCGAATAAAATGAACAATTTTTTCAGTTGAGTTTTTCAATAAATATTTTTCATGTTTGTACAAAGTACTGTAGATAAAGGTAAAACAGCGAAAAAAATATCAAAGGAAAAGAAATTTTTTTTACTAGTGTTTACTAGTCGGAATTAAAAAAAAAAATTCCGACGTCTCTATTGTGGGGGCCCCTCTTTTGTGGAGACCCTGGGGCTGCCGCCCCGGTTGCCCTCCCTTAAATCCGGCCCTGGTCAAATGTGTCAAAATCCCATACCATGATGTCCGACTAAGTGTTGTCCTATAAGAAAAAATTGATTTTGCAATAAAAAAATGAGCTTATCAGAAGAGATAAAAAAACATATCTTTTAAATTGGACCAAATAATAGATATCTAAAAAATTTCATTGAAATAGGTTCAGTGGTTTCGGAGATTAGCGCGAACGAACATTGTGACACGGGATTTTTATATTTATATATACAAGAGATAACGCATCAATAATATAGTATCCAATCAATTATAAACTGATTTCCCTAAAGATTACTTCTTTAACATCCCAATGTGAGGAGCCTAAGATATCGCTTAAGATAATCTGACGTTTTAGTTTGAAACATCAGTGAAACTGTGCCCAAAGAGAGTCCTTCAAGAGACAGGATTACTAAGTTTTTCCATCTAAAACTTCATCTATAAATCGTGACTCAACTCAACTATCGCCCCCTTCGGCCTCTTATTGACAATTTATGGCAGATTTGCATTTCTAAGGAGTAAATTACGGAGTAACTTGAAATGATGACTACGGGAGTGAGACACTTGTTTTATTGATGGCACATAACGAGTTGAAAGATAAGCGAAAGATCACAAGTGAATTTATTTTTGGCGTTGAAATCTCTACATAGTATAAAACAAAGTCGCTTCCGCCGTCTGTACGCTTAGATCTTTCCAACTACGCAACAGATTTTAATGCGATTTTCATCAATAGATAGAATGATTCAAGAGGAATGTTTATATGTATATATGTACAATGCATGTTTATTAAATTAAATGCTAAAGTAATTTTGTCTGTCTGTTATGCTCATCACAGAAGCTACCTACTACCTCCAGTTTGGCAGTTAGGTTCCTGTAACCATAAGACTGAGAAGCCAGTAACCAAATTATTCATTGACAATATCAGAGGGAGCCAGTCTTATGTAAACAGCATATTTAGTTTTAATCACAAAACCACTGGCGATTTTTTTAATAAGAAATATAAATAGAAGTGTTCATTAAAAAGTGAGAAAAGGTAATTACCATTTGATTATTATTCTGTGTATAATAATAATAAATAATTGATTTGAACATATTTGCGCGATATAATATTAAGTAATACCTTATATTTCATTGGTAATTCATAACATAGTTAACAATCGAAACAAACTCGAAACCGCTCAAACCGCAGACTGAGGGGCCTCACCACGCTGTCCACACGACTAACTCAATAGTAACATGCCGTCAATGTGTGTATTAAAAGAAACACAAAGAGGTACGTATTTATTTAACAAGACTCGCGTTGTTCGAAATTAACTGCAATATTAATGTGTTAACCCTACAACTGTAACACTTAATAAAGAAAATACTAAATACATACATAACTATAGAACGGCACATAAATTAAATACGGCTAAAAACAGTCAATTCGACGTCTGTTAACTCGGATTTGGAATCATGAGTTGCGCTGCATTAAACTTAATTTTGCAAGTTATGAATACAATAGAAAGAAGCATGTACATACATACATGCTCTAGCGTATATTATTCACTAGCACATTTCATGTACCTATTGATCTTCTTTGCTAATATATTGTGACTTAGCATTTTTGATATTGCTGTTTATGAACCTTTGTGTTATATTTTCTACGATTAGTTAATAAGAGAGGACGAAAATTGCCTAAAACCACAGACAGCGCCGAACAATCAACCACACATCACTATCGTAACGTGATACATGCAATGTATTGCTTATGAAATAGAATTCACACGATACTGGGATTCTATTTGGGTACGAGCTTCCAAACGAATAAAACTTAGGTATTTGAAGACATGTACGTCTATGATGGATTTTGGAGAAAATTTAGATTTTAATGACTTTATTATTACGCGACCAAAACAAACAGTACTGATGACACTGGCGCCGCTGGTCAATATACGTGGACTAATAATACATTATATAGGTGTTTCGTTTATATCTTTGTACAAACATTCTAGCAAAATATGAAGAAGAAAAGTATTTGGCAACAGAATCAGTCACAGAATATGGCAAGCGATTCTATGGGCTTTTTGCCATCAAACCAGTGAGTATAGGTCGAAAATTGTTGGAAACCGCAGACAGCAGCGTCCGACCGCAATCCACAGATGTAATGCGATAGACGCAGATCGTCTGAACTCGATAATATAAAATCGATATTGCAAGGGCTACGGTCCTTAGGTGGGGATTAAAATAGACTTAAAATATATAAGGAATCGTAACAAATTACGTACAACACAAATATTTTTGTATCGATCACGGTGCATTGAGTCCTCCGAACCCTTGGAAGCGAACAATGCTTTATTAATATGGTGATGACCCTTCTTATCTCAGTGTATATGACGGTGACCAGTTCCCTCCAACAAATGCCTGTAATACACAGTAAATTTTTCGTAGCTTGATAAAATAAAATCAACATTAGTTGAAGAATTCATTATTAAAAATAAATACATTTATTTAATCACTTGATCGCAAATAAAATTATCTTATAATTTATAATTCGCAATATAATTTAACTTATGTTTATCGGATAGGCTTAAAGTGGATTTCCGTTAATTAATTTGTATTGAACGTCTTCATTACTTTGATATTCGAGTACATAATCGAATCTCGAGAACATTTCACTCAGAAAACGTGCCAACAATTTGACTTGGCGCAGATTAAGACAAAGATTTTCTTGATTGAAATCTTACAAGACGCTCTAGTGCGCCGACATGATTATAATGAAAATAGCTGATGTTTGAAAAGATCCTAATACCAACTATTTGCGACTGGGAATCCAATGAGGACATAAGAGAACATAAGAACTAAATATATGTAATATGTCTATATTTTATTGTTGGCTATAATCATATCAAAAATTTTTGAAGACTCCATTAAAGTTCAATACAAACATAACCCTCTCCTTACAGTCATAAATATGGTACTAAACGATTAATTTTTTTTATATATTTGAATAGAGTAGCAAACAAGCAGGCAGTAGTCACATGTGGCTGCTCCCGCCCATGGACATCTGTAACCGACTCCTAACAGGGCTGTAGGGACTGTTAGTGTGAATTCTTAGTAACAGGACTGCAGGAAAGGGACTGTTAGTGTTATTAGTCCAGTTATAATGTGTTAGTAGATGCTGTTAGTAAGTGTTAGTAGTTAGCCTGTCAGAAGTCGGAAATAGGTATGGCGGTGGTACTTCTCCGGGCGAACCGTATACAATATAAATAATAATAAATAAATAATTATATAAATAAATGCACCAAAAGAATTGTTACATCATCCCAAAGATGATGTGATATGCAACACAATTCAGTTAATTTTTGCACTCACAGGTTCCCGAAATATCACCAAATGCAGCCAATTGATTGTCTTTTAGACTTACGGGGAATGGCAGAGCGTAGGTAATTTGCCGCGCTGCTCAAAAACAAGTTGCTGAATATAATGTGATTTGGTAGTCAATCCGTGTGTCACCAATGATGTAAAGCTCGTTTGTACCGCGAAAAATAAGAACATTTTATTTAGGTGTAGCATAAATCTTATTAAAAATAACAGCAAGTAACTTCTAATTTATGCTAAACTAACGCATAAACTACAACCATCCCCAGATAAAAATAATAACGCGTACAACACTTGTACGACCATATTTCTATGCTCACTGATTAGATATGGAAAATAATATTTCTTGGTGAAATAATACCCTGATTTATCCGCACGGGTCTGATAACGGGGCGAGATGGGCCCTTTAATGGTCGGAACTGCCCGAAATTGGTCGAAATTGTCCGAAATGGCCCGAAATGTTCGTCCTAAACTCACATTTTTACATATTATTCTACCGGCCGCATTAAATTACGGCGGATTTTTTGTGGAAGTTATGAGGACCATATTTTGTAAAGGTGCGTTGGGAGCGATCCTTGCCTTTAAGAGGTGCGAGGCGGGAATAATTATATTGTGCTATATATCATTGAGGCGCTACTTTTTTTATCTTAATACCCTCAGTGGGGCGAAATATAGGAATTTCGCTTTAAATAAGTCTGAAAGTAAACTAATCGTAACATTAAAGACTTCCTTTGAAGTCGCTAGACCGACGAAGGCCTCTGTAATGATTTGAGATTGGATTAACATCGACTAGAAAAATAAATTGAAAAAGTTCAGATTTTCAGATTAGTCGTCTTTTTAAGTGGTAAGAACGGATTCCTTTGTAATATAAAAATAGACAATCAATAATATTACAGGAAATATATTTTATTTATTTTCGACAGTTTTGATATTCTCCAATTTAGAAAACAATAATGTTTATATTTTCTGTTTTTGTGAACCTGTCTGAATAAAACTTCTCTATCTCTCTACCATCGGTCCCATATGATGTGGATAGTTTTTTATATATCAAATAAAAAGACATCCTACAAACATTCTGTTTCTATTTATTGCAGTAAAAAGTGAACGAGCTCGACAATTCCGTGCACCAACGGACAGCGACTTATTCCTAATAATCGAAGTCGCCAACTATGGCTTCGTCCAGTCACGCTCATACCGAGGAAAGACATATTAAGCTCACATTAAGACCAGTGCGCGCTCACCTCTTTTGTTCTACAACTGTTTTTCCAGTAATTGTGCAACCTACTACATACTATTTTATAGAGCACCTAATATAATATGCAGATTTGAAGCAGTTATACTGCAGAAATTGAAATCACAGTCGTTGTGATAATAAATGATCATCTATGAAATTATTTCAAAAATATGTGTGTAATTGGGTAGCACATTTTGCTCGCGCAGTCAAACAAATTCACAGACGAAGTAACCATCTTTTGTTTACGAATCTAAAGGGTTAAATGATGGCACTGATGATGTGTAGTGAGCGCATTCGTTAGGTTTGGATTTAAACTTTGAACTAACAAATCGCTATGAACAATTTAACAGAACCGAATTTTACTGCGAACACGTGCATACTCGTACCTTCTTCACAAGTAGGAATAGTCTATCTACTCGTATATTATTATTTCATCTTAAAGTACGTTAGGGTTATATGCACGGTTATATGCACTGCCGGACGTTTACATACCGAATGTTCTATTACCATGCTAAAATATTTGATAAATATATTTTTTCCAAAACTACGTAAGAATCTACACATTACGTAATGTTTTTCTTAAAGCAAACTTCACTCAAGCGTTGGGTTTATTATCTGTGCCTCAGTGTTGTGATCAGAAGCAACAATACAAGGTGCTCTACTATTTAGAGTCCGATACGAAGCAGTGGTACAGGGTGTACAAATTTTACTTTAATACCTTTTCGCGTCAGATCATCTCCTGCTGCGAACGGTTAGGAGCTGAAATAAAAAATACATCAATTATATAAAAAAAATATTATTTGAAGACTAATTCGGTATGAAAAAAATTTTCGCATTTAATTCATACAAGTAGATGCAACGACCGAACGAAGGTATTTATAATACTACGCCGACTTAACCATATCGTGTAATTTGTTTTTAAAGCAACAAATTTTTGTAATTCAGTGAATCCTAAATATAATACTGAATTGATTTATAATTTGACGAACAAATAAACTAAATTTTTAATTCTTGCTAATATGATAATAAACAAAAATGTATTAATTTATAGATATATTTCAGTTGGTATAGCTCATAAGAATATATGTAATTATACAGTACGTACCTATTACCTTACGTTCCTTGTTTCATTTACTAGACAATTGTTAATATAAAATAAATCTTTGAAATCGTTTTAAATCTGCAGAGTTCAGTAATTTCACTTTTCCCTTTCATAAATCCTCAGGTCTCATGACACAAAGATAACTACCAGAAAGTTACAATATTCAAAATCCATATGTCGAATACGAAATCAGAGCCATTCCATTCGTCTGCGAAACAAATGCGAAATCGACTTCTGCAATCCAATGCACCAGAAGGTGATAGATGTAGAAAATGCGTAAGTGAGAGAGAGAAGGATGCAATGCGGACAGCAACGGACGCGAATGGAATTGCAAATGTTCGAGGCGAGTTCCAGGTAGCTTTACTTTTCTTCAGTTACGAATACGTCAAAGCGGAAAAGTTCGCGGATTTCAAAGTGTGTAAGCTTTTAAGGATATGTTATAGCCTTTAAAGAGTTTAAACCTCAATGTAAATAATATTTTAATGGCAAAGCTGTTGTTTGTGTAAATAGTTATTTACAAGAATTTTCAGTTTTATAAATAAAGGAAAAAACCAGTTATGCCTCTAGAGGTTCTACAGTCAGCAATTTAAAAAATCTCTAAGGCTACATTGAATGATATCAATATGCAAATGACCTCTTTTAAACTTCAGCTCGCGGCAAAGCTTTTTTCTTCCGTCCTTCAGTTCGGAAGATTGGAGCAATTAATTGAGTTACTGGTATACTAACTTTATAAACTGGCATGGAAATGTTTTCACTGTAGGAACGGTAGAGCGTAATTGATTACGAATTGATAGAGACCGGTACAGATTTAATTTAGACATTCATAGTTCACTGGGTATAGAAACAAATTTCTAGTGCAGTCATTCGGAAAAGTCACTCGATATGTAATTTGTTTACGCTTGAAATCGAATGCTGAACGGATGCTAGAAACACATCTGTTCCTAATTTCTGATCGACCTTCACTTCTATTTGAAATTCGAAACAATGTCTAATGAATCTGCTCTACGAACACTTCGTTTATGAAACAAGGTGGTCTCTATAATTACAAAACCTGCTTTTTGCGTACGATGTTTGGTTATCGTTATGTACACTTTGTGTATAACTTTAAACATTGCAAATTCCCACTCACGGAGGTGTGACGACATCTTGAATCGTCTCTTATCATTTTGCGTCTAGTCCCCGACTCAATTCTGAATACGTAACATGCACAATAAGGTACGTTACTTGTGGCAGTAGTAGAACGTACCTACTTCCATCATACAATCATATGATGAAATGATTTTATTTTAATCTCATGGTCATGTTGGACGGCGTCTAGCTTGTTATTTACGAGCCGGGTTTAAGTCAAGCTTTTTTAGTGTAAATAATAGCGATATCATTTTAAGTTACTGGTAGAGTTTCTAAATAATAGGATTTTCTTTCTTTAAACATGTGTACAAGTTATGTAACTTATCTAGGCATCCTGGTCGTAATGATGCTTTCCACGCAGTTCCGGTACGCAAACATTTTCGGCATATGGAGTACTTCCTATCAAAAGAATACTTAATTCGTCCGCACATTGCTGTCTCTTTGTTCGTACTTGCGACTCGAGCCAGGTAATTATAGCCACAAAAGGCATTACAATTAGGCTTTTAAAGCCAGCAATGAATTTGTGATCACGATTGTGCAAAAGGATCGCTGATGTCCTCTGTTCAAAAGTTGTGTCAATGTATGTAAGTCTTCCGACAAGTGCTTGTAACCTGTGTCACCCTTAACGCAATGTCAATGAAACTTTATCAGAAATCGATACTCTATTCTCGTTTATCAGAGTTTTACAAAAAAATGAGTAAAGAGTGCCACGCACTGACCACACGGAAACCAATTAACAGGTGAGAAAAATATGTGAAAACCGCATCTATTGCGCAACAATGCGTATTTTCGCAAGGGAAGTATCTTCATATATTGAATGTTAATGCACCGATATTTCGCGTGCTATCCTTTTTCCTGGCGCTCAAATCACTGCGAACACAGCTATCTTATTCATGCCAAGTCGATTGTTCGCAAGAGCTGTCCTGTTCGCGATTTTTAATTGTAGTGCCTGTTACGTAAGTTTTCTCACTATCCAATGTTTTTACTACCAAAACTGTGCTCTAAAAACGATGCTCCATAAGGTGTAGCTCTCCAAAGTGTATCTTTAAGCAGCAGCACACGAGTTTCAGAGCAAACGAAAAACGGGAATTTCTTATTTCAAAAGTAAACCAGTAGACCAAAGTCGCAAGTGGCCACTGCCGCTTATGGACATCTGAAACCTGTTAAAGAACTCTAGAAGTGGGACTGTTAGTGTAAATAACTGCTGTTAGAAATACGTGTTAAAAGAATTATTAATTGTTTAATTAATAAACCTTAACAAAACATTATTTAGTATTTTTCCTAGTATGTTTTAAAACAGTTGTCACAGCCAACAGTACTCAGAATGCATCCAGCATGCTTGGTTACCATGACTTGGTTACATAAAACCTACAACTGAAAAGGTGGTTTATAACGTTGTGTTCGACTCGTAAGCGATTAATTCAATTCGGACAGGTCGTTTTCGTTGCCTACTGTATGTTGATCAGAGATCAAAAATCGATTGGCAAAGGCAAGTACGTTCATGCAACTCGGCCGAAAAAGGTATGAAATCCGCTTCACGATTTATTTAATAAAGTTAATCGAAATTTGGATAAATTTTAAATAGTTGTTTAATTTTCAAGAAACGTAAGCTGTCCTAGTGGATTGAATATTTTGACAATAAAACATTAAATAGGGAATCTTAACCACTGCACATCATTAAACAGTGTCGTCTCCTCAGTGATAAGTGTGGCTCGGCACAACTGTACACAAAAATCCTCAGAAACATAATGTAATTCAAATGATGATAGCACATGTAAAATATCTCATTGTTTGAATAGTTATGGCGCTTTTTGAAAAACCAAAATCAACTTCAAAAATAGCATCTAAGTTCTGTCGCGCTCAAGCATACCTGCGTTTCTACATTTTAATACTAATATTTTTTTAGGTCTTAAGTGCATTTTGCACTCGCTTCAGACATGAAATAGATCTGTTTAAATAAACGCCTCTTACTTACTTATATAACTATAGCCGCAGTCATCCCCATGTTGTTCTGACTCACCTGTAAAAAAAAAACATGAAATGAATTCACTTATTTCTTTTGAAAAGTCATTGCTGCTTATGATTAAAAACAATTAAATTAATGGTCACTTGGAGTACTCTGACCGAGGTAAGTGGTATATTCGGATTAATTTTGTACCATAAAACTCATTTATTTATCTTGATAAATATAATAATATACAATTTTTATATTTCATACTCAAATGTCGTACATATTTCGCTGCTTTTCATGAATACTCGCACAATCCAAAATCCACATTTTTACAGGGTGGATATTTGAAAATTAAACAATAAATCAATACAGTAGAATATAACCAATTACAAAACGACAATTTTGCGAGCCATTATTCCGGTTTAGCCGTTATGAATGTGAGTCTTACTGAGTATGAAATAAGGAATAATTTGGATTTATTTGTGTTGTAAACTGGTATTTTCAAAATTTTGAGTTGTGCGAGTATTCATGAAAAGCAGCGATTTGTAGATCTCCGCCAAAAATCTTCTCACGCCTTGTTTAGTCAAAATATTGTGAACATGTTTCAAACATTTATAGGTCAAAACTACACTTTCCGTTCATGGACCTGTCACGACTTGCACCAAGCATACGTTAAGGCGTATCAAAATTTCCATTCACAACGCGGCCGACCATGCGTCGTGCCACGACGCGACTATAAAAACGCAAAATACGTTAGCATCGGCCATTATGAGAAAATGTAAGCAACTTCAAACATGTGCGACAGTTCAGTTCATCTTGCCAACGGATTTGCTGCCCAGTAAATTATTTTTTTTCCTTTAACTATTACAATAAAGTTCAAATTCCAATACGAACTATTTGAGCAAGCTCGACTTTAAAACTGTTCGAATGATGCTGCCGTGAGAACATATGTCACGTATATAAGGTTGAAAATGAGCCTTGTTGCTAAGGAATAAGTCAGATAATCGATCGCTGGTCACAGTTCATGTAATCGTCACGGAGCGTATCGGGCGCCATCGTCACGCGACATTAGATTCAAATCTCGAACTCTTTAAAACGGAATAATGGCTCCTTCCGCGTTGGAAGGGCCACACTTAAATTGCTAAGCACTCCGATATTACCCTTGCTGCCTTACAATAAGGTCTACAATATCAGACGGTAAACCCTATGATGTTATTTGATATTCGTTGGATAAAACCTAAAGTGTGGTTATGGAATAAATAATGAATCCATAGTTTGATTTATCCTAATATATACCCACCTACTAGAATGTTATCAGAATAAATATTGCAGATAATTTAATTATATGTATTGTACATTTATGTGGTTATCCTAGGTAAACATGTTCAAATGTGACTAAATATTACAAAATAGTAGATATCACCGACATATTTAATTTCACAAAGCGATGAAAAATTTGATAGGAACCATTACAGCGGCCTAAAGGTATCATCATACTACGTGGAGCGCCAAAAAGCAAAAATTCTCTTTGGGTATAATGACGTAATTCTATACTTTATGAGCTGTGAGGAATTTAATTTGGGCCCTTTATATTTTTGACCACGCTGACTGAGCTCAGGGGCATGCGGTGTGGCTGTAGGCTTTTTCTGACGAGCGGTTGAACCCGTGACATTGATGTGTGTCAAGGTTAATTAATTTGTCGTCCAAATATTCTAGGTCATAAGTTTCTTAAGTAACTGATAATGTTATAAAAACAATAACTATCATATAACTGGTGAAGCAAAAGTACACATGAATCTATATTCTATACGCATAATCCATCGTCTAGGCTATATAAGTGAAAAGTGTATTTTTTATTAAATGGTATTGTAATATAATATAAGCCATACAATAATATCAAACCTTAAAATAACAATTTGCTAGTAGTTCAGGACTAACCGAACTAATGTCTTAACCGTCCGTCTGACAAGTCTATCAAATCGAAACTCAAGCGTGTATTTATTTTGCTTTACAATAGGAATAGGTAGTCGTAAGTCCGGTATCAACCGTGGAATCTTGTATTGGAAACAATACTATTCTTCAAGAGTTTTTGTCATTAAACAATTTTATTAGGAAAATAAGACAAGCGTTTGGAACCGCTTGTTTACATAAGCCCTACTGTGGCCGCTGTACCCGCCGACACGTACGCATATTAGAGCGAGGACTTCCTAAAAACCGTAAAGAGGTCAAGTGACAGCCCTTTATAATCTGTCTTGGGACTTTTCCTTTGGCCCTGACATCCCAACTTATAAGTATAGAAGATTCGACGAAGTTCGACAAAGCTGGGACAAAAGGGAATAAAAGCGCCGATGGGAAGACAGGCCCGAATTTGTAGTTACGGTTGTGTATGACACGCAGATACGGTTTCTATTGGAATAGAATTTGATAATTTTCTAGAAAATTGAGCCTGTGTGTAAAGGGGTTACGTAAATTTCTGTAACATCAATGCAATTTCGTGGGAAGCTATGGTACCCGAAATGAAAATATTTGACGATTAACTTAGAAAATCCTGAACGCGGGTGCTGCAATGACGGTTAGTATGTTTACAGGTCGAAATATCGAATTCGGACACGTGTAAAACTTACTCTTTTCTTTGAATTTGAATTACCGTTGACTCACTGTTCATGGCAGAGATACGGGCTACGTGACATCCAAACAATCAAAAATTTTTATGGTAGCAAGACAGGTGATAAAGTAGATACATAATATAAAATTTCTGATTCAAGCTTATATATATATATATATATATATGTATAACTTTGATACCTAAACGCTGAACACATATACGTACATCACACTTACATTTGTTTTGGGAGAGAATCGAACCTACTGACGGCAAGTCCATTAACCGCTGGACCAACGGAACTGGCAGATATCCGAATGTCGATCACGCTCGGCGTTATTTAACATTATGAATCGTTTGCTATCTACAACGCCATAAGGGCTAAGAGTGGTTTTCCACATATTAGTAGTGTGTATGTTGTGTATTCACCACAAAATCAAGTCAATCAATATTTACTGTCATAAAAATGTTAAAATATTGCCATGTTCCTACAAGAAATGATAACACCATACACCCTTGACATATAATATACCTACATATTAACTCACATGTTTATTTAGATGACTCACTCGGGATATTCACATGTCTCATTATGCAAATATTTAGATAAAAAATATATTAAAACATCAAACAAAGGTTTTATAAGGTACGCCGATGCGATACGGGTCTATTGAATACTGAAGTAGTTGATTGAATACCCCGATACTGAGGTTCAACAAAGGACGTGTAAACGATAAGATGACAATATAAATAACGTTTTTATTTTATAGCCTCGTACTGGAAATCTCTATATGGTCAACACCTATACACACATATGGACGCTAAGACATGATAACACTAATAAAGATATCAGTTGTATTCCCCGCAAAGAAACTCTATGGCTATAGTAGACGTATGGCTTCGCTGGAAAACAAGAAATATTATCTATTTGCATCACTTGTGAATGAATCAATAAAATGTCACAGAGCCATGTTTGTCTTAATATAACTAAAGTAAAAATATTTCATTACTTTATAAAAAAAATTAAAATCTAAAATGTTTTAGGGATTACTTTTGTTAACGTTACAACTGTCGATAACAGATGGTAAAAAAATGAGAAACTCATGAATATCAAGTTTCGCACTCTCTAAAATGTTAGGGAGCGGCGTCAGTACATCCGCTGCAAGAGACCTCCTAATGATGCGAATATTTCCCGTCTGACGTTTAATTAACTATCAAAGGGGGTAGCTGAAAAGCCTCTTCTAACGCCAGTTCATTGGGAGGCTATATTTGAAACAAGTCTCGAGTAGCTATGCCTCGTTATTGTTGACATTTGGTTTATTTTTAAAATTCATGGAAGACATCTCAATATGAAACTTTTCAT
The DNA here is from genome assembly GCA_018246895.1 of Aspitha aspitha aspitha. Lineage (NCBI taxonomy): Eukaryota > Metazoa > Arthropoda > Insecta > Lepidoptera > Hesperiidae > Aspitha > Aspitha aspitha. Next base: position 23,766 of record DWGJ01000027.1, on the reverse strand, counting down.
CAAAATACCAAAACATCCATAGACACTGTTGTCGGTTGAACAAAACTATAAAACATTTTTATTTTTTATCTGTCATATGACCTATTGGTCACTTATAATATAATGATAAACATAATAATAAAAATAGCAACTTGTTACATGTTAGATTTATATACAGATATCCTAATATAGAAAAGTAATAATATATTGAAAGGTATTATAGCCGGTATTAAATAAAAAACAATTTAAATGTAAACCATAAAAACCATTTCTTAGATCACAAAGCGTACTTTATAAAACAACAAACTACGCAGAACAAAATAGAAGTGCATCCGTGCGGGACTTAACGCTAAAAACACTGTACATTTTTTTAAATAATTGTACCTACATATAAAGGCATCTGCTCATTTATTCGGAATAGATGGATTGCCCATGATCTACTAATGAATTAATTGGACAATAATATACAATTGTCCTGTCACATATTTGACCAATTCATCGTACGACTTATAACGTAATACATAAATATATCCTAAATAAATATATGTAGATGAGTAAAATGATAAACGATGTTATACGAAATCATATCGTTAATTTTATTGATTACATAGATTTCGGCTATTTTATGACGTGTTTATAATAATACCTGTGTTGTTGATATTGTATCAGTTGTACTGCAGGGGAGTTTTGTCATTTACGTGATTCGGAGAAGTCATTCACACACGCTTGCCTTCACAAAAATAACGAAGTGCTTCGATTTTGGGACAATGTCACCCCCATACAAGGTTAAGGAATGTGTTCGACTATGTATATACATACGAAATGATCGCGAGTACAGTCGAAAAAGCAGAAGAGTAACTTTATGCTTAAACTTGGAGTAATTACGCTCAATACGCGCAAAGCAGTATAATATAAAGATGATAAATATAATATGTATTTCGGATATTCACAACATCACCGATACACACGTGTGATGTGAAGTCACATTCGCTTCAAACGCTCACCAAGTTATTCCAGCGCAGTTTGAGAAAGCCTTCATTGTTGGCGGAGATTACTACGAGCTAACCTGATAAAAAAGAAGTTGTGGAAAAAATCAAATTGACAGGGTAATTACTGTACTCGTAGTCTATAAAATGTGATATGTCCTTAAAAGGATGCTATGAAGCAGTCCCTCATACAAATTGTTCTAAACGACCGACCGGGCTACTCGTTCCCGTACTAAATCAATGTAATTTGAAAACTACACCCGAACAAACTACCGTTGGACCTGCACGTTACGACTAACATAAACTGCGAAACTGTAACTTTTATACCGCTAATAAATCTTCGGTTACTTTGCAGTTATTTCCAAGATTTTTCGCAAAATTCCTGCTTCACCCCCCTGGAGGTTATAATATTATTCGCTTACAACTGGCTGCCTGTATCAAGTCGTTTGATCAAGCTGGAAACTTACAGTACATTGCGAATAACAAAAATGCCTACATTAGTCTTGGAAAGGTTTCCGATTCCACGACTTTCAAGCGGTTAGAAAATTTAAAGTATGACGATTAAACAAAGCAGCTCATACTGTACTATTACATAAACTGCGAATAAAATAGTAACTAAGACAAAGTCCAAATTAAAATTATTCCGTGTTATTTACCCGATAACTCAAAAGGGATTTTTTGAAAAACATCTATTTGTTTGTTCTGTTATCACGCATTAATTTAACAATTGATTTTAATCATTTATCTATATCATGGAGATTACTTTATTGTCAACCTTGTGGATCTATTTATAATACATATCTCTTTACATAGGACCGCGAGTAAAGTAGCAGATTCAAATAGTTCAAATAAGATATTTATGAAGAAGCCAATAAGGAAGGAGCCACGTTAGAAACCTTCTCAAAAGTTGATACCTATACGTAATTGGATATATGGTAAATATTTTACTCGTAAGAAATATACATACAAAATATGTCAAGAACAGATTATAAAGTTTTTACTATATTAATATACTTTATTCGAAGGATGTAAAAGTATGCAGCGGACGTAGACAAGAGGAGATTGAATAACATGTTATAAAATCACAAAACGGAAGTGTATTTCAATGAATCAACAATCGATAAAGTTGCAGCTAGCACCGCACAATTTCCATCGTAATTTCATTTTTTTTTATTTATTTATTTAATGACGGAAGGATTAGAGCAATAAAACTTTTATAGGTCGTAAATAAATACGTACGGTCGTGTGGTACGGCCTGCAGAGGTAACTGCTGTACGCAATCGTATCGACCATCATATAAATCTTCGAACACACCAAGTGCTTATGGATTGATAAGGTAAAATTGTATAAACAAAAAATTAGTCAGTTGAGGGCGCTCTTACATTAAATCTTGCACTGAGTAAAGGATTGGGGCCTAAAATAATAATCATAATTCACAGCAATGCTCATAATATTTCATAGAAATATCCAGAATAATATATAAGGATTGAATTTGAAGGAAACAAACATGATCTACTCAGGACAATAACACACTAGTTATATACTCGTATATAATATAATAGACTTTAGAATTGTTGTCTAATTGTGTACACTTATCATACAAAAACTAATATAAAGATTTTGACGAACTTTACTAAGTGATTTTTGTCATTAGGGTCTGGTTATACGATAATTTTTACGGCGGAAAGTCTCTGATTCTTACGGGAAAAGAAGTTACGAAAATAAGTTTAAGTAAGTATTATACATAAATATAAACTGTACGGACTTCGTAAACATTTTGTACGATAATATAAAAACTATTAATAAAGCCACATAACCAGTACGTCTAGTGGTATTATTTAAAAGAATCAGGCAATTATTGCAATTATTTATAAACACTAATTATGAAAGAAACTATTTGGGAACTATTTCATAAGAAAACTAATTATAATCACAAAAAAAACACTTATTCATTTCTTTACTCACGTTCAGCGAAGCGGGCGGGTAGCAACTTGCACGAAATATGTACAAATACATGGCTCAATATTAACTTAATTATTGTATAATGAGCTAGGCTATGAACGTGCACAACCGTACACATTATTCATATGAACTTAATAGTAAATGTTTTGGTGATTAAATCTTTTGCATCTCATAAGTATTATAAGTTGACATACAAACGTTAAAAGTAAGTAAGACGCAACATTCGTGCTGACATACGTACATATATATATATGTATGTACGTGCTATAATTATTCGTTTAGGAATAAGGTGGTTCAGATTTTCCTCATAGAGGTTAATACTGGTAAGTTTTGGTATAAATAATATTCGTCATCATCACTTTACGAATTCGAGTACCCACACGTTTGGCTTCCTATTGTAGAAGCATCCTCACATGTTGGACTTGTATTTCGCTTCAGGTAAGCGTGAAACTAAAACAAATCAGGAACTCATTTTCTTTATCTGTGTTATCTTAACATTAATTCCCCAAAGTAATTCTCGCATCGCAAAGGAGCCCCAGCGTGTACAGTGGGATTACAGCTGCGCGTATGTGTGTATGTTTGTGTACTTGTATGTTTATGCACAATCTGTGTTTACCCGCCGCTTGACGAACAGGCTCTCGTTCAATTTGCTAAAGGATTTCCGACAAATTTTCGCCTGTTTCAACCAAATACAGCCAAATTGATCGGGCGCGTCCGATTCAGGGCTTCGTTTGTTTTCGTCATAAAAACTACAATTTGTAAACCCTTTGAGTAATTAAGTTATTTTGTGAATAATTATAATCATGTTCGTTCACATAATTTTTTTGTTGAAATCATTTTGCTTTTCATAAGTTCATTACCGCATAGTTAGTTAGGGTTGTCAGAAAATGATTACAAGATGTCGTTTGCTTACTGCATGTACTATAAGGATGTACATCATTAGTTCGATAGAGAAATTGACAAAAGCTCGTGTGTTTACGAGCTGCCTGGCGAACAGGCTGCCGTTCAATTTGCTAAAGGATTTCCGATGAATTTTGGACTGTTAAGCCAAATTGATCGAGAGCGTCGAATCCGGGTGTTCGTTTGCTTTTGTCATTAAATTGTATTTGCTTTGAAATTGTACTGTACCGACGCGTTTTAACTAATGAACTTAACATTTTAGACGAATATTTGTAGTTGTTGTTGATCTATTCGAATGCAGTATACAAAAACTAGATTAAACATTATTCCTTGTATTTAACAAAAAGTACCTAAACTGCGAAAAAAATCTTTGACCATATGCTTGTGGATATACGAGTACATGTATTAGATGGCAGTTTCAAAAATCATTAGCGACTTTAGGTTTTGGAAGATTGTTCAAAAGAATCTGTATTAAAATCTAAGTAATATGATTTGAAACTTGAAAACAATGGTGTATTTAATTTTTATGTTCAGTAAAGTTCCTAATCATAAATTAATATAGACAAACTATGCATTAACAATGCAAAGCTATTACCGATAGAATTTTATATAAATCGTGACGAGATAACCACAAATACATGCACTCAGAACAATAAAGGACAATCGCCGGAGGCCGGTGAGAGAAACAGCTGAACATTTATCTACAAAATCTTCGAAACGTGGATAGTACGCAATAGCCTGAGGATACTTGGTATATCGTTATATGCGTGTGCTACGATGCTACGCCGTAGGGAGATCTACAAACTTACTACACAATAATATCTGAACAGTTTCCAATTGAGTATTCCTGTTCATAACTGATGGGTCGTGTTCAGAATTCAACTTGAAGTGTTACAGTTATAAACGGATAGTTGTGTGTTAATACCGTTAATACCGGTTTGCCACATGGGCATCGTTTTTTCGTAACTATAAATTTGGATTGTTCAGTCCCTTAAATGTCGTTAGTTACGACAATTATGACACATTGGTCTAAAATGTTCTTGTTGTAATATATCTCCATACTCTATAATATATGAAAGAAAGAGACCCTGTATTCTACATTTCTAAGTCCATGACTAAAGTCACTGGATACTAAGTTAACCATATAGATAAGTAAAACACATAATGACTAATCCGTACAATTTACTAACAATGACACATAATTCTTCTATGCAGTAAAAACCTTCAATTTAATTGTGTTCAGAAAATTATTAAAATTGTGCCTTGTTATACGATTTCATGTATTTAATAGAACTCGAGGTTATAATTCGTGTGCGGGTGGAAAAGGGTTAGATTGGAAGGGTTAGTTACTTACAAACCAATTAAAACTGCTGCGAATGGACGATAACGGCCAGTCGATCTTTTGGCTTTTGTTTTTCAATGTTCTATGGGTTGAAATTTATTGTACATTTTGAGTAGCATTTTCACTTTCGAATAATGCTGTATAAAATTTTTGAATGTTAGTAGCTGAACTATGCGAGTGTTGATTGATGTATGTGCCGAGGGTGAGTAAGATATTCCTACCTGGACAATACGGGTCAGATACTGGCTAACAGGGAAATTAAGAATCTCAGAAACCAAGACGTATATACTGGGATATGAAGAAATTGATGGATGTAGAGGAAGCACGGTCTGGTTTATATGTACATTTAGAGATATTCGGCACTCAGTGCTTTCTGCCTACTCCGTTTCGGACCTGGCCTGATGGTATAATATTTATACTAATAAGAATATTTTTCCACTGCAGTACACAGGTTTCGTTATAGTATGAAGTGCAGCAGCACTGCAACTGTATAGGTATCTTCGCGATGTTTTCCTTCGCAGTTATACCGAGTGATGTTTAAATTTAAAGTTATAAAAGTCTAGTCTCTTAATTTAAAATACTGTATAAAGGTTACTATGTAAAGATTACATAATGTCTTTTAAGATTACCAAATTAGACTAAAAGCAGCTGGAAGATGGAAATATACGAAATCCATCATCGGATATGAGTGATAGCCTAGAATCCAATTACATTAAAAGTATTTTTCATATATTCAATATGTAATAGAAGTAATAAATAATTATGTGATACCTATGATTTTTCTGAACTACATGAAAATTTGTATTGAACATAAAGTACGCGGTACATACATACGAGTAGGTATGTATTATATGTGGTTATTTATGAGTTGTAGCTTGGTCTAATGTTTTGCTTACCGGATATACCTGTACATTAGAGGTGGCCATCTCAGTTTGCAGAAGTTGCTACGCATCTGTGATGAACTTCTAACGCGGCGAATAACTAATTCTAAGTAGATTCAAAGTAACTAGCCTAATGTGTTCTAACTGTTCTATTGTCGATTCATATTACACATTAATACTAAGTTCAGTTTTAAATTAATGATTACTGCAGCAATACAGTAATTATTGCTTCTTGGGTTATTTAATAGCCATAGTCGTTAAGTATTGTTCCAGTTTCATTGCAAATGTACATATTATGTATATGGGTGTCAGCGGACACATGTAACTTTTGCACTTAATTGGCTACACGATTAGGACACGATAAATCCTTTCCGATATATTTCATCTATAAGCTTAGTATAATAAAATGGGATTATTAGGAAAGCGCGGTGCTAATTATTATCATGATATCTAGTTGAAAGCAAAAGTTGGAAGAAAATGGTCAGAAAACTTATCACATGTTGGCGTTGACATTATCGCGAGCTCTGCTCTGGAAGAGCTTGGAGAAGTATACTGTTAGTTAGGATTCGATACGGAAAAAATAGCGATATAAAGTTTCTCATTTCAATAACAAACAAATAACACTCCAGCACTTGACAAGAAAAAATGATTTGCACTTGAATACAGACAACTCGGTACAAAGACCCTTTGCTACAAAACATATTTCAATTAGTTGCTAATGTTACGTTAATATCGTGTTCAGTGATACGTTACTATAGAAAAAAAGGAAAAAAAAAATGAAATATAATCACATCTTCCTCAGACAGGGGCATGATGAAATATAGACCTTTCAATAGGATCCTGACAGATTCCCCTCGCGTATTTTATTACACTGTTGAAATACTACAAAAGTACAGTTCGCATAGACAACGTATTGGTCCGCGGGATTCGCCACCCCATTCTAATAGCTTATGACATTTGATTAATGGCACAGAAATAGGGGAGGCCCTGACTTGTATCACGTACCCGTAGCATCGCTTAAATATACGGCGAAAAATTTATACTCGCCTAAACAATTGTAAAAAGCATTAAATTAACAATTAAATCACAGTTATTATTAAATTTATTAAATTGAAATTAGTCCACGTTTTCCCAGTAATGGAGTGACATGTACTCGTAAATACTGTTGCAGTATAGTTTTAAAATTTAGAAAATCTTCTGATTTCGGTTTTACAAGTTGTTGGGATATCTACAACCATATTTATTTATGTACATACGAGTAAATACATTAGAATATTGGTAACACCAGACTTTATTTTGAACGTTTTAGATTCTAAAATGTGGAATGTGATATGAAAATAAAACACACTTCAACCCCTATTGTCATTTGGTTGTTTTACATATTCTCGCTTCACTCGCTATTCGTTGCCCTTCAATGGTGGAACATCAAAACATGGGAACAGGGGCTACCCAAATTTCTATCCACACGATTTATTTTAAAACTTTAAACTCCGACGTCGACACTCGATGTCTTTGTCGATTCGTCGAGTGCCATTCTCTGGCTGTCAATTAAGGACCTCGTTAATAAATATTAGGTGCTTAATAATGAAAAGAATGAGATTGATGGACGTTCGTCCGATGTAATGAAAGGACAATTTCGTTGAGGTTTTATTAAAATTAATGACGATCTCGAACGCGTCTCCCTTTATTTTTGAATATGACATCAAATGGTGCTGTGATTTAATGGAACTGATTGAGCGCGGTACGTACCTACCTACTGTTATATTGATAATGTACCTAGTATTAACTAGTGAATGTTGTAAGTAGAAATAATTATGATTAACATCGATTTATAGTGATTTGTGCTGTTACTTAATTTTTTAAACAAAATGTACACTTCATCATTAACCAAATTGTACATCTCCTCTGCAAAATACCCTTCAGAGATTTTATACAGCGTTTTAGTAATACAACATCTCTATTACGTTATACATATTTATATTATGTAGATACCATAACTGCTCACAAGGTTACTATTATTCTCTCAACCGAGGTGCCTGCAGTTCAAAAGAACGCAAAAGCCACGATCTCCCAAGGGTTTCGTATATTCGACTACTTGACTTGAGTTCGATCGAATAAAATCTTAGCAAAATTTAATCGGTCGCTTTTGCCACTCGACTGAAAAATTGTCCAGACAAGTTCTTGTTCCTACCATATTTTGTCTGATATCACAATCAAATATCTCTGAAATGTTTCATGTCATATTTTGCAATGACAATAAATTCGATTTCAATGCACTTTTCTAGATTGCATGAATGAATACCACATAAAATCTAATAGAGCGATCTTCGGAATCTTTAAAACAAAAAAGACAAGCCAAATTTTGAGATAGAACAACCGCAAAAGAGTCGTATTCGACCATCTATGATATTACGTTAGTACGATCGAACTCGAGCAAATAAAATTTTAGCAAAATTGAATCGGCCGCTTTCGCCAGTGGACCGTGAAATTGGCCGGCCGGTCAGTTCGGCCACTGTATCTTCTTTGGTGTTCAAATTACGTGTGTATGTCGGGTGTCGTATAAGCTCCTGAATTATACATGGGCCGAGGCGACCTGTGATTTAGTGCGCGATGTTCCGGCGCGGACTGGCAACACTTATGCGATATATCCGTTTTCGTTTACATGTTTATGGAGATTCAATGTAGATAAACATTTTCAGTGTCCATTGATTTAGGCATAGCCTTAGATACGTTGGTGGGATTAAAAAAATCGTTTCTAATTCAAATTGGCTGTGTTTCAATTTAACGCTCTTTTTTTATAATGAGGGAAACCATCTTTGTGGCTTTCCGGGGCATTATTCGGAGGACTCCGGGATCTCCAAGGAACGCACAATTGTTCTCTTGAAGCTGAAGGCTAAATACAGATAAAAATACAGAATATACAATAGCATATTCGTTGTGATTAAAATTATGCCTTACATTTAAATGGTAATACATTCTATTGAGCTATCGAAGTCAGATGTAACATACATGGGCCCCCTGCATTCCCTATACATTTCCGATTTCTTTCTACTTCGCCCTAGTCATTAGCTATTTTACTGGTTTCTTTCTAACTGACCCCAGAAGTCGCCTTTCAATGTCCGTTCCCTATTAATTCATGGGGATCTTTTGTATTTCACCCGAAAGGAAACTACGATATAGGAAATAGCAATTTACTAATATAAACGCATTCTTGATGAGTAAGGAGAATTTCATGAGAGTTGGAATTACACTTCTTTTTTTGTAAAAGATTTATCGCCATGGAGTTTCGACGTTGTTATTTCGTTTAAACGGGTACCGTCTACTAATATTATTACAGTGGCAATATTCATTGCAGTTTTATTTTGGTTTGTCTTGTTTCTTGTACCAACAGACAGTTTCCTCTCTAACAATAAAATGTCGCAATAACATCGCACTGCAAGGCGGGTACGGATTACGCGTAAGACTTAGGCAATACAATAAACTCACTGAAAGTAGGCACTTACGTAAAATAAGGCAAGGTGCCTATTAATAAATCTTAGCCTCTTAAAGTAATGAGGAAGGTAATAAAGGAGGTAGACGACGAAAGGATATCGGACAACGGCAGAAGTATGACTGCAGTCAAAAAAGTGTGTAAGTAGGTACTGTAAATAATATCATTAGTTTCGATCAACGGTGAAACTTGGTTCCACCCAACTGTAACAACACGCTTGTGCAAGTTGCGCTTAATAATTTCAGCTTAAAAGCCCGTCGACTATCGCTTTCGAGGGAAAAGCTCAGGAAGTTCCCTTCACTTGCTTTTTAAGCTAATTTTTGGCAACAGCTTGAATTTTAGGTAAAGCTTAAATTCACTTTTCGAATTGCACTGAACGGTCTAGCTCTGGGAGTATATTTTTATAGTTTAGCCACAATAAGAATAAATTGTTTTTAAGCTCAAGAAGAATTTAGTGTATTCATTAAATATAAAAAGCTTAAAAATCATCTCTCCGAGTAAATTCTCAATTCTTATCAAAGATAAATTTATTGGACGGCGTATTTATTGAGATAAATCTTAAATCTAATCGCGCACGATTTTTTGTGTTCGTGCTATCTTATAAACACGTTAGAAAAAATAGACTTAACCGTTGTTATCATAACAAAAAATCTTACCTGAATCACATTCAGACGTAATAAAACATTAGTGAAAAAAATTATCTATTCGATTTCCGTTACATATTTCTTCACGCTATATTGTAAGCTTGTATATATTACACATAAACATTTATCATAGCATTACATATTATATGGTACAGAATAGTTTATTGCAGGTTGAATCCGAATTTAGAGCCATTATCGAAACAGCAGTAAGTATCGATACGTTTTAGATACCCAATCAAAAGTACGGCAATTTTATTTGAGCCATTATTTTCCTAATAACATTATTATAACAGAAACACCAACTTACTTGCGAAAATATTTCTAGTTAAGAACACGCAAAATTTTCGAAATGAGGCCTGAAAAATATTATGATATAAAATAATCTTAGATTTATTTAGACTAGGAACAAACCGATACTTAACAACATTCAACATTAATCTCGAAAGCATGAAATATTTTAATTTTAATCTTTAAATTCCTTTGTTGTAAATCGACATGCTTGTTTAATAAAGCTTCGATTATTGGAGAAATTCTTTTGCCCCGACCTTTTAGACGTAGATCTTTGCATTTTATAAAAAAAAGTAAATTTAAATATTAAGTAATGAATGGAACAAATAAATGGGGATCGTGAATTTCATGAATGAATTCGTGGGCCTTTAAGACTTTTAACGAGTCTCGTTCGGGTGCTTTCCGAACTCTAATAAAGGGATCACGATAAAAAAAGTATTAGGGTTTGTTATACTGTAAGTTCATCCATGGCATTTAGAATGTTGCTAGGCGTGATTTACGCGACTTTATAGATACAATTTATTATAATTATAGTTTTCTATGTCGCCTGGTCGGCGGAAATGGGAAATAGTTCAGTTTATTAACAAACCGTTGCTATTTTCCACTTTGCTAATGTACTGCAATATTTAATTGCATATTTTCTTACTTTAGCATCTTGTTTCTACTAAAATTATTTATAAAAAATATTTTAACGGCAAAACACCGGAATCGCAAGATCTCTAGTGCGTACGTTAGAACGAGCCTTTACGATCGGTCCATTATCAGATTGGGTGGGAAAAAATTAATTGTATGCTAAGAACCGATTATTATTCCATGAGGGATCCATTTTGGTCCATTTCCCTCATAATCCTTGGTGAAAAACCATCCGTGGCAGCCTCGTACTGGTAGGTAGTTACATACATCGTTTAAACAAATACAGCGTGAAAACGTGCAACTGGTGCATATACCTTCATGGATTAAGTGAAACGTGTTCCATTGTTGGATTGTGTTAATCCCTTTTATTTTAACGTTAATAGTAGGTAGAGTGATCGTAAAATATGTATTAGTATTTAGATTTGACTGACTTTGCTAAAGTGTATCGAAATGATATTCAATTCAGTTATTTTAAAGTATAATTTGTGATTATTAAAATAATATTATCATTTAGGCGTTCTTAAATGTCCACAAATAACGTTACTATCGACGTTTCTATCCATGTAAGGCAGTGTTTATAATCTTAACACAGGCCGCGGGGTAATTTGTTAAACAATAAATGTCAACTTGTATCTTAAGTAGCTTTGCCACTTGTATATAGCATGTTTTATTATAATATTTGCAAAATAAAGTCTTGTCAACACAATGTAAACTCAGCTGAACAGCTACGTTTCATTGTAACATAAATTAATGTAGAAAATAAGCAGACGACAAAAATAAGTTCCAATTTAAATATTAGTGAGACTAAAGAATTGATGACGACGACGATTCTTTCATAAATAATTATAAACGTCATATGTTACAAAATAGAATATTATTAATTTTATCTTTATATTTTCTTTTTTATTTTGCTTATTTTTATCGCGTTAGTGATCAAAAGTTATTATATGTATTATTATTTTCTAGATTTAACCAAGTAAGTAAACTTATAATAAGCAGATACAATAAAATTAAAGCAAGGAAAAAGTAAAACCTTATTGCACTTACTTCGGAAATTTCAAAGAAAACGTGACTGTAACAAAATTTTGAAGTGACGTTATAAGGTATCTAGCCCCTGTTAACTAGTAACAGAACTAAGTTACAATACTTGATCATTAAATGTATCTTAAAATCCAAGCTCACAGAAACAGCACGATAAGCGGCCGTCTACATAAACGTTATCTCTTACAAGACCGAAAGCTCGTAACGCGATCCAATAAAAAATAACCATAACAGTTATCTTTACAACTTAACCATAGATTAACGGTCGGTCACGTTAACAAGGGTGATATCACCCTATGATTGTTTTACGATGATATAAAATAGTCCGCCTTACAATTTGTTTATATACACACGCGAGCGAGTGCAGGATTACTTTAAATGAGACATTAGGCAGACCTTTGTCTTGATTTTTATCACTACAATGATATCGTGATGACGTTTTGTCTTGACTAAAATATATACTTCTAGATAAGTAAGTATTGTGTAATGTTGTGTATAAGATAAGGCATTTGTGTTTTATAAGCTTAAATCCAAACCAACGACGATTTCGATTTACGATTGAAAGTCTGTCTTCAAAAGTTTTGTCGGGCTGTGAAGTAAAATGTGTTTTTTTTTGTTTAATGACTATTTTCTAGATTATGTATCTCCAAAATAATTTTACAGCCTAATCCGCTTTGAACTTTTTCTTGTGCCGTCTGACCACTTATGTGTATCTGATCTCTGTCCCGTCTTAGACGTATTCAGTCTGAATATCTTGCGCTTATTATTCAGCTCTTTTTAGATGTTTTCTATACTGTGAAGGGGCCCTACTAAAAACAGTAGGTAATTGTTTACAGTTGTATAATTATAGTTATATCACATTAAGTGCGGTTTGATGTTTCGGGATTCATAAATATGGTTCGATAATGATTTGAAGAGACTGGTTTAGTTTGGTAATAGCAAAATAATAATAATAATAATCAGAATGAACTTACAAGCGAATATAAAATACTATTCACATAAAGTCTAAAAGCAAAATACGTCTAAATAATACACTAATTGTCTCAAACAAAAACACGAAGAGAAACTAGTTTTTATATTAAGGTACGTTCGACTAACTAGTTTGGAGCTACATGAAATATTGGTACCTATTTCATGGTTGGATCTATTTGATTAACCGCCCGAAAGTATTTTTTTTGTCCAACTAGTGACAGATCACATATGACAATTTCCGGACTGTATTTTAGGCAAGTCAGCACCAAACGTATAGTTCCTTCAAATATGAACTCTAGTGTTCGGAGATAGTTGTTATATTAGCATGTCGGGCTATTATAAACGAATGGAGGTTAGGATGTGAGGTAAACAAGTCATAAATTAACCTGGCGTGGACATCTCTACACTCAACCGTTGATAGATTGACCGAATATTGTAAACAGGACAATAAAAACTGGATAGTGTATCCGTCCCTTTATTTGCGCTCCATTTTTATTCCCAAATATGTTTTTTTTCTGCTCGTTAAGGCGTAGCATAAAGGACCTTGAAATGTAAAATACATCTAATTGCGCTATTGTCTTTAATATCTTGAAGATGTTAAGATCAAGTAAGTCGATATCTTAAAATTAACAAATTATTGAAGTTGCAAAATTTACCAAAATGGAGAAACCTCGAAAACGGGCAATTTATATATTAGCTATTAAGTGGTATTGAATATCATTCCATAATAAAACAAATTAAAAATATTGTATAAATTACACATGCGCGTACACACACACATGCACATACATTCACGCACAATTTCAAGAGTCCTATGAGTACCTACCAACATAAAAAAAGTCGCGAAAACATAAGACATCAGGAAAAAATTTAACTAGGGCATAGATAGGAATAGAACTCATTCTGAATAGCTGTATAGGTACGTTAAAAAAGAAGAAATCACTAAAAATGGGCGATTTAACTTTTTCAATTAAAACGAGCGCACGCGGGTGTGTTTTGACCCACATCGCGGCCACATGCGACGGTGCGTTCAAACGAAAACGCGGAATATCAATAGTTTACACATTCGTGACTCATTCCGTTACAAAAAGCAGTGTGCAGAACCGAAAGTCTGTATGGCATAAGTATTGCAATTAATATCACAGTAGACGGTACTTTTAAACTTGATAAAAACTGTTACAACGATAATCTGAATTAAAGTTATATGTATATATGTATGTCCATCTAAAATTAATCCTATCGCACCTTGGATTCTCATGTTAAATTTAGTATGGTTTCAACCGGTAATAATAGCTTTACCGCGCATAACGATCTATTTTAAACAAATCCTATTTATTAGGAATATGCAGACGAGAATCAGCTGCTGCAATATGCCGCTGCCGTCCATGGACATCTGTAACTAACCTCGTCTATGGAATATGGAAATATGACTATTAGTTAGTAGTATGAGTATTAGTGACTATATAGTCTTATGACTATTAGTGACTAGTAGTCAGGAATTCAGTTAATTGCCCATTAGTTGGCAGAGTTCGAAATTTCCGATGTAATTAATTCCTCTAACGAAAAAAACATCAAAATCCACATTTCCTTTATCCTATGTAGTAAATGCAAAAATGTTCATGAATAATTAAATGATAAGTTTGTACTGACAGAATGGACAACCGAAACGTTCAATAGTTAATTTACCGGAACAGCGTTATAAGCCGGCTGATTAAAGACGATCAAAAATAAGTTAGGCCACATTGTGGACGAGGAACGACTAAACAGCTGCCATAATATGTATTTAGCGATAATAACTGACAAAATCCCGTGAGCTACTACGATCTTGGAAAGAACGCGTGATCGGCGACGATTCTTACAAACCAATGTTGCTTTTTAACACTATATATGAATCATATGTATCTCTCTTGGCCGACGTTTGTGAAGTAAGGATCATACGCACATTCATTGATATTGTCATATTTTAGTATCTTACCATTCTCCGTCAGAGAAACCAGTAACCTTGTCCCAATTAAACTCGAGATCGACTCCTTCTAGTAAAGTTGACGTTGACGCGCCCACTGACCGTACAGCCTGCGGTTGCAAGTGCTCAAGCAGGCCCGAAGTCGGCCGAACTCCGCCGAATAAGCCCGAAGTTGCCCCGAGCGATCAATACCCCGCCCAACAACCGCGCCGTGCGTCAATTCCGGGGGCAAAAGTCACTCTTTCGGCAAAGGTTAGAAACTTAGTGGGACTAGTTGTTGGTTCTGAGTCGCCAAACGAATTTGCGTTAAAAAATAATATAGCCTTCTTACAAAACGGAAGGAATATCCTTATTTAAAATTGACCTAATATTTTTAGAGACAAATATAAAGTCATTTAGAAAGAAAGAAAGAACTTCACGGCTCTGCATAAGTACTCTATAATTTTAAAAGTCTTATTACAAAGTTTACATAATATGTCTCGACTATAGTACCTACTACGGCTGCAGCGTAAATCCCTTGAACTTTGTGCTTAACCCCAGCGGACAATGTCGTCGATTCCTAACCGTAAGGCAGGCACAGATACCAGATCGATCCTGTGTTCCGATTTTGTCAATTAGGAAAAATTTTTCAGGCAATTTTTGGAGCCAGCTTAGCGAGTAAAAATCAAAATAACCTATTCGTACCGTTAATTAAAAATATATATGTGCATGTCTATACCTACAATACATTTATCAAAAAATATTAATAAGTAAATTTAATTTACTATATTGCCACCAATCTTGATTGCACGCGCATTCTGTGACTTCACACGCAAAAAATCCATTCTAGTACAAATCCCGATCGGCGTTAGAGCTTTTCTACTAAAGCTAATTCAGATAACAAACTCGATAAGTACGAGATTTCTTTCCTATTTGAAAAGGTTCGAAGTGTGTCACGGGCGATGGCTCGAGGTCGAACCGTGAAACACGAAATTAACATGAAGCCGGTGAATTGCGGTACGTTTTCAGGGAAGTTTCGTAAAATGATCGTATTGTAGTGGTATTTTGCAAAGTTTTTTTATGAGCGCGGGAAGTGGACTTCGGACAGCAGCCTTGCTACGATTATGAGTTACGAGAAGACCAATCAAGAGAATCAAGAGATGAAAGAAGTCCGACCGCGATCAGTGGAATTCCTAAGTATCTGCCTATCCTTATAGGAAATAGGCGTGACTGTAGCTATAAGATATATATGTAGATTTTGGTAGTTGCGTTAGTCGAAATTTCAGATTCGTTTTCATATAATACCAAATACAATCACGTAAACATTCTATTTATTTTACGACATTTTTATTGATCCACTGCTGGATGAACATTCCATAGTCATTTACCATTTTAAGTCACTTGTACGCGCATGTTCTTAATTTTCTGTGAAGGAATATTAAAAAAAACTAGAGAAATATACGAGTAAATCCTGTCAATTGTCCTGTAAATTAACTGAGTCAAACATGTTCATTATCTAACGTGGCGCTAAAATCACGCAAGGTTGTTACCCACTTGAGACCTCTAACGACGTACATACATGCACGCTACAATTAACATTATGCTACGCTACATATTTAGAATGCAGGTAAAAGTCATAAGCTGTTATTTGCTTCATAGCCTTATACATCCCACTGTTGGGCTCTACCAGGCTGATCCACTGCGTATTGATAGAGATATGGCTTAAGGGCTACTTCATCCATATAAGGCTCATAAAAGTTCTCATCTGGTGGTCAAAGACTGACTGAAATCACCCTTTGTAACTAATTATGATTTAATCAAAGTTTCTTATAAACAAATAGTAACAAAAAGTAGTAAAGGAAATATACAACTTGAGTTTCGATAGGTTTTTTACTGCTTTCATCGTGTAGAAAATATAAGATAATTTAATATTTTACTGCTACTTAATCAAACTATGGCGAATATAAACAATCTCATTAACCCATACAATTAACTTGCAAGGCGTTAAAAATCGCGCGAAATCCGTAACCGGTAGGGGTTGTAACGAAATTCCCGAAGCGCATGCATCGTTAATTTACGGCACATACGAGTAGAAGGCTAAGTTGTGTACTTTAGTGTGGTAAGCTTTTACTAGTCGCTTTGAGGCATAGGATGGAGCGGAAACATTTACATTAAATTTAAATAAGAAAAGTTCCAAAAAGGATATAATTGCCTCTCAATATAAATAGAGCTAGTAAAAGATATGGATAATGAATAAAATTGTATGCAAACAATATTTTTGTAGTAACAATCTGGTAAATATTACATTAAATGTTATTTTCAAAATAAATGAACTACATAGACTGAAAAATACTACCTAAAGTTGTAGAAGCTCTTCTCAGCCAATTGATATAACTCGTTGAATAACATTGAAGGCTTATTGCCTATTGCTATAGTATTATGGCTATTTTCGAAATCTTCAACGTTTAAACAGTTTAGATGACAAAAGCAGATTATAAAAAGTGAACACAGTATTCTCTCATCAGATCTGTCAAGTGTTATCTAAACGCAACTTGTACCACAACGCAGTGTAAACTAGAGGCCGATATTGAGTGTGCCGGTCGCGGGCCGACCGCTGTGTGATAGTGATCCAAACATATAAGAATACTTTATTGTATACGGTATACAGATTTTAACGAAATTGTTGATGCTAAGATGATTTTTAGTAGAATAGCTTACAATATTAGCAGATTGAGGTTATCGGCCCCTCTGTCCAATTTGCTAAAAGTCACCCCCTTGTCACGTTATATCAAGCTACGGTCACATTTCTTCACTGCGACCACGTGCTGAAGAGATTGTTGAATAACAGAAATAATCGCGTAAATCTTCGAGCAACTGCGCTAGCTGCTGCTTTACCTAACGTAAGTTTTATGAGAATACAACGTCACCGCAGAGGTTTTCAGCATTTCATGTGCTTCTACATATTACACAACGCTTCTAAGCATAAAGCGTTCCTTACTTAAGTAATTTAAGCTTTGAAACTGTAGTCTGTGCTTAACCCCGGAGGCAGGAAACCTATGGTTTAGCGATCCGGTGATAAGGTTTAAGGAAAATGCTCTTTATAAGAGTACCAATATGGTGTAACCAACATAACATTTACTTACAATGACCCAGCATACCACGGATTATCTATAATTATTACTGAGTAAACTTCATTTATACTCACGGACTTTAATACAAACATCAGTTTAGAACATTACACACGCGTTAAATGTATAAATAATTAAACAGACAAGAGTGTTGATGTAGTCGCCAACACTACTTATATTACAGAAGTTTCTGAGTAAGAAGCAATGAATAATAAAGCTTTGCATGTTGATATACTTATCCAGCTACAAGTAAGTATTTTAAGCCATACTTACAATGTAACGTTTTTATTATATCCAAAGTAACACAAAAAATATTTTAATGGCTCAATAAAATATTCAAAGCAGTTAGTTACATGCTGACATAAAAAAACAATTCCTCAGTATCAGAAGGAGGTATCGTTTAAATAACGAAGGCTATTATTTTCACTTCCGCATTAAATTTTCGAAGAGAAATATTCTCATGTCGGTCTTGTCGACAAATCTCACCACAGGCTGAGAAATAGTAAGCGATGTTTTATCGATAAAAACAAACTGAAAATATACTTCCTTTACATTTACGTTAGTCTGTGGTATCGCTAACATGACATATATATATACAATAAGCGTTACTTTAAATGCGGAAAAACGCGGACGAGCTCAACATGATACAAAAAGGATAAACGCACAACGTATGTTTTCACAAATACGGGTATCTACATATGAAGACGTTGCACAATTGTTTAGATCAAGCCATGTTTCTCCAAACCATCTAAATCTAAATCCGAGCATTTGAATCAGCCGCAAGTATTCGTGTAGTTGTCTCACATACTCCACAGAAAAGTACAATAAAGTTTTACCGCTCCGCTCATTCCTGTTACTCGCCAGTATGAAAACATCTTCCTTAAACTGAACAAATACAATATAATTGCGCAATCGTGAGACAATTTAAAAGCGATTTCAGTAATTGGAATAGCATCGCGATAGTTCTTCACATTTCTTGAGTAGGAATTGAATTTACTTTTGAAACAACTGCTATTACTGGAATGGCAAAAGTAATTAAGTGCTAAAAGCAGTATGTCCTTATTACTGTTAGTTATTAATTTATCATTGTTTCGTCGTAATTGATCTGTCATGCAAAATTCATTTACGTATTTGAAATTTAGTGGTAAGTAATTCTATTATGGATCTTAAATTAGAATCAACTGGCTTAAATTACTACATCATACATTTACTCCTATTAACAAAGAAAAAGCCAGTAACATGGTATTAGTGATTTATAACACAGGGCAAACGTTGAACAGTCAGATAGTCGTTGCAATGCTTCGGTGAAATATGTAATAACGAAAAGCTTAACAAATGATATAATAGGAAAAGAAAAGTGAACAGTATTTATAGATATTTCAGCTTAGTGTACCCGCTGACGATGTAACCCTGTAAAGCTTGACAAACAGCGGCAGATGCGTCGGCGTTTGAGGGAACCTCTTAATCCCATCTTAAATAATGACGAAACAAACACCTTAGCTGCTAAGCCCCCTAGCCAGGAGTTAACCCTGTCAATGATACATGTAGACATTAGAGATCTAGTAACATCGGTAATATATATCGAAATCTCAAAACGATTGATTTTGAACTGAAGGATAATTCGTCTGAACATAGAAATTAGTTTCACTGCACGACATATGTGAGTAGAGTCATTAGATATGACTAAAGATGCTTGTAGACTATATTATGTCTAGCGGTTAGAATTGTATTAAAAGATCGTGGCGTGTTAAAGCGCTGCACTTAAAAAAATCCTACAATAATACATTATTGAGCATTACCATGCAAGAAATATTACATATATGTATTTACACTAGCCTAATGTTAGAACCATTAGATTCTACAAATATAATATGTCCAGCTTATTTCATATTTATAATTACCTCAAATTGATCAACACCGTTACTTTTACTTAGGCACATTTAAAAACTATGATATATACAGTAGGTGTCAACATAATATATATTTCTAACACCCACTAACGTATATTTGTTTTGTTACGTTTTGTTACGAAGTTCAGGCTATGTCGCCGCCCTTTCAAACGTACGACGCCCGCTACATACACCCACAAACAATATTATTAGCCTAATTAATTTATTGTTCACTAATTGCGATAGAACGATGACAGTGAATAATTCAGACCACAGCTTACGAAAACAAAAGCATAGGTGAATGGTAAAATCTAATTACGACGTGGCCTCAATAACGTCTGAATAAAACAGGAGCCCATTCGTTTGACAACTAATGGTACATGTAACACTGATTTTCCATAGTTTCTATTTACAATAAATAACATAGCTTTTACACAGGCATACAGTACATAGCAAGCATATAGCGCATGTACATATGTATCGTGTGGAACTATAGCCTATACTCGTAACTCAAAATAATCGACTATATTTCAGCAATAAAAGCCTTTAATTCGGTTCGAATTCCAGAATAAACCAATTCGATATTTGTTGTAATTTCGTACATTTGCTAATTAATGCCATTCAAGTGCTTGTTAATGGCCTAATTCTACGCGTTTTGTGATTTCTATTCTTGTGAAGTTACAAAATAACATAAGTACCTACAATGAGTATGATATGATATGATATGATCTGATACCTATACAAATGCTCTAAGAAACTGGTATTTAATAAAACAAGTATATTGGGACAACGCGATATGCCTAAATAATAAAAATGAAAACGAAATGCATGATGAGAATGTTATTTTATACAAATAACAATAATTTAACAGACCGCAAACATTGCACGATTATATTAGTCACGGATTAAACAACGTCGCTCGGGGCACGGCGTCAGTGGGACACCGCCGTTATCAGCGACAGTTTTCGGACTAAAAAATCCAAAACATCCGAGTAAAATTTTCCGAAAAACCGGTCTAAAATTGCTTGGACATACGGCGATATGTCGGTCGTTCTGACAAACCGCCCGGGGCTCTCGGTCGTGAAAACATTATGTAACAACCACCAAATGAAACGTTATGGCCTTTTTTCGGCGAGTGTGTATGTTACAAGTCGTGCTCGTTATATCTGGCCAAAAAGATTGTGTCATGTTTTGTGGCAACTGCAAAAGGCAAAAATAAACATTTTCTTGCCACATACGAGTCTCTATTAACAAACAGTTGGCGACTGGAAGAAACTTCGGCTCTGCTTCTTGAACTGAAGGGTTATTGTTTTGTAACTTAATAATTTGTCATAAAAATGCAGTTCCTGAACTTTTGAGCAATAGTACACGAAATTATCAAGGCATAGAGGATATTTAGGGTTAACTTAACTGGCGTAAAATATAACTTTATATCCAATTAAACAAATTACATGAACCCATAAAGTTATGGTGTAATTTGTCAACCGGTTTCATGACATCGCGGGTAAACTTATTTATATTCACAATTAACACTTGTTATATAAAATTTCGGACAGAAACTTTATATACAAAGTCCATCGGCCTATATGGACGACTCGTAAAAGAAGAATTTCTGAGCAGTCGTTTTAAGTATTATACATCGCTACAAGCATTCCTCGGTACATTCTGTAAATTTCTACAAATTCGGGCTATCTTAAATCTCGTGCTACAGAGCACGTTGACAAAAGACCTTGTCAAACACAAAATGAACCGAAGGCGTGGCGAACCGTTTTCAATTTGCACAGACTTTTGAGTTTAGTCATACAAAAACTCGTACCGAAACCGAGATGACGCATAGACAAAATTGAAGAAATAAGTTATATGTTTAAATAATGCTGATACCTATTTCCTTTTCTGTCATCGTCATAGACGAATTTGAAGTGAGTGAAGTGAAAATGTAGAATAATATAAGCTTGTGCTTGAAATGTAAAAATACTTTATGGCTTTTCTGAGCACAAAGTGGTCGTAGAGCCGCAAGCCAAACGTAATTAACAAATATACTTAATACTTGAGTACTACTTTCCAACGTTTTCTGTTAATATACATATAATAAAATAAACAACAAACCCGCCACTTTTTTATCTCTTGAGGGATAAATGTTGGTGTGAAAGCTGGTAGAATCACGAAAAAATAATGTGAGTGTGAATGGTCAAATACAAAGCGGCAAACACAGGCGTACATACTTTAATCAAATTGGAGACGTACGTAAAGAAGGCCAGGTCAAGTTTACATGTAAGAGACGATCCTGAAATTCACCCTGAATTTGATGATAGTAGCAGAAGCCAAAGAAGTGTCTCAGGACTGTAAGATGATGTCTGTGTTGTCTTTGTCTACTCTTGTGGGAAATAAGGGTGGGTATGTATGTAAATATTGGTTAGCTCATGTATGGTTTGCATGAAATATATTATCTGACAACGTGGTCGAGTGGTTAGTGACTGTGACTGTGACTGCTAAACCGGAGTAATTTTGTAAAGATTCACTGCGAAAAAATGACGTAAATCCCTTCTTTTGTTTGTCATAGCTATTCGTAGCTAGATTATGATCGTCTCTTTCCCCGCCTTTCTTAATCTACCGCGTTATTCATATTCATTATGATTATTGTTATGTTTTTCTTTTGTTACTTTACCATTATGTAAGTATACATATGGTATGATCATCACAACATATATACCTATATCTTCTCATTAGGTAGATTATGAGATTTACTTTTTGCTTTTAATTCCAATGGAACTGTATGTTATAGGTATAGTTATTATTATTATTTTAAAGCTAGATAGGTTATTAAATTAAACTTAACTCGTGCCCAGTAGTGGAACAATAAATGCTGATAATGTTAGTATTTATATAAGTCACCTTTTGTGGGTTAACGGACAAGCAGGTTGAACATGTGTAACTTCTTCATACCGACGAGCAACACTTGATATGTCATTAGTATTTGGGGACAGGTGTAATTTGCGGTCTCGTAACAACGGTTAAAATAATGAGTGCTCTTCCATACGGATGTTTCTCCATTACACGGAATGAGAAATACCAAGAATTACATAATACTGTTTGCTTGAACATTTAAACTCCTTACAATCTAGACAGGCCTGTTGGTCCAATGGTTAGGATCCACATTGAAACTAAAATTTGTTTTGTTTTGATTCCTGCCTAGAGCAAATATTTGGTATGATGAGCACATTTGTTTCTTTTGTGTATAAGTTTAATATAAGTTAATGTTAAAAACAAGATTTTATTTAAAAGCCCTACGAAAAAGAAAGTTTTCGTATTATCCTCAGCAAGCCCGTTCATTTAATACCCATAGTTTCGTAGTGCAGAAAAAATAACAAGTCCGCCATCTTGAATGATCCGCCATATTAGAATTAGAATGACGTTACATAGCGAAGCATGCATAATAATCCAGAATAAGCATGGATGCCAAATTTCAGCTGAATCGGTTAAAGATAAATGTTCTAAAATTCAATCGCAAGGTTCCCGCCCAGACAAAAATACATACCAAGTTAATAACAAGCGTGTAAAAAATGTACAGTCTAATATAATAACTGGCCTCGTGGTCGTGTGGTTGGACCCGTGGACCCTGACTGCAAAACCGGAGGTCGTGGGTTCGATTCCCACCCAGGACAAACATTTGTGTGATGAGCACATTTGTT
>DWGJ01000026.1:0-62680 GCA_018246895.1 Aspitha aspitha aspitha | reverse complement strand
GCTACGGATTTACTCTCATCGCTATCGCATTTACAGTTACAGTCTTTGTTTCCATGTTTGCTATGACTGCTTTTCCTATGAACCTAATTTGCCTTCGAAAAGTTGCAAATTTTTTCGATGTTACTATCATGCAGGTCTTAGAAATGGAAATAATTAATTTGCAAAAAGATCTCTACTCAAATGTAGAAATGATAAAATAAATAAATGGACAAGTTTTATAAATATGAATAATATTGTATCTATTTGTTAGGTCAAAAAATTGCTAGCGCCCGGCTTGAATTTTGAATTTAGTATTTCACTTTGTACATTAAAACGTTGCCGATCTCTGCTCTAGTCTATACTCACCTTTAGTAGTGTTTATTTGCTGTTTCGTATGTTAATAATTAGAAGGGTTATAATAATTAATACACTTTTGGACAACATACATAATAGTTTAAACTTTAATGAAAATACGCAATTACATAGTTTTACCTACATAGCATAAATTATGATTTGAAATAGTGCATTTCAACAAATGAATTATTTATAGACATATTTTGACATCTTCGTGCATTCTAAAGCTTTAGCTAAACCATCATCTTTTACTTGTGGTTATATTTCAAGACAAAAGAATCGCAAACAAAATCTGTGGTAACAAAATTAGCTGGCAGAAGCAAAGGTTCAGCTAATTATCTATTGGATTCATAACATTTATACATAACAAAAGTTAAGTTTCAATGATGAAATTCATTTCATTCATGAATGCTTTTCAAAAATACAATTATACTAACAATTTATTATTTTAATTGCAAGGAAGAGACATTTTTTGAAAAATACATAAAAGATTTTATAATGTAATAATAGTTCACAACTTCTACTATTAAATCTAAAGAAATTTATTTAATCATTTTTTTTATCTGCTACTTCTTGTACTCCCTCCGTTATAGCTAGACTTCCATTTTTAGCCTGTTTTTGCTGTTCCATTTCTCCAGAAAACCCAAACTCATTCACTCGTTTGTTGTCAACCTTATAGATCCAACGCTGATACAAGAAGATGAAGAATACAATATCTGTAAAATAAACAGAACTTTAGAAACTTATGTCATCAAGTATTTTTCTTAATTATTACAAGATGTATATGTTATATATACTCACCATCTCTGAAACAACCTATACGATACATAGTTGGCATTTTGATAACAAATGCAAAAATATCATCTATAAATGTGTTAAGGAATTTGTATGTCATCATGCGCCATGGTAAATGTGCGACAGATTTTAATTTGTAGTTTATAAACAATTGAGGGGTCATCATAATGAACCCAAATGTCAACAAATATCCATACATCATATTGAGGATAAAGGAGTACCACCCCTTGTGTTCTTGGTAGAGTAAGGAATAAATTCCATAGCCAATTAACAATGGGAAACATGCCCAGCTAAGATAGCGAAAAGCTAAGGTGTCATACTCTCTTGTGCTGGACTCCACATAGGATCCTTTGTCATTAAAAGTTAACTTTGGTATTCCCAATATTCTTTCCTCTCTATTAACTTTAACATCCATAACCTTATTGATTTTCCATATTTCAATCAATAATCCAATGAAACATGAGATCCTCACCATAACATTAGTTTCATTATCTAACACATACAATAGTACAACAGTGGATTGAAATACATTAAAGAATACAGATCTTACAGACAGTCCCTCTAGGGATTGCCTGTTATTCCAAAACTGTATGTCATTTTTAAAGGCTAGTAGCTCAAAAATTGAATGCAGCACAGAAACAGATATTGTCAGTGCTAGTAAATAAGGAGAAGTGTCTAGTAGTAGTTCCTTTACTGTATCTTGCTCTTCATCCTTCTCCTCGGCACCCAAGGCAGAGAACATGCTTAATTTATCTCTCATAGATTGAACTGTATACAATTGCCACTTAAAAAGACTTAATGGCTGATAAGTCAAATGTAATTGTAGTTTAGTTGTTGTTTTATTAATTGGAACATAATCCCTCATCATATTCCAATAATCATTGAGAAAGACTGCCGGTTTATATTCTTTCCCATCAGGCAAGAAAAATATGAATTCATCTAGTGGCGGTGGGACACTGCCCTGCATCCAAGCTGTCTGGTCTGTGACTAGGTTTAATGTTAAGTTGGGATGCCAGTGTGACACTATTTCCTCTTTCATTGTTTCTGCTTTTATTACTTCCTCTTCTGATTTCTCAGTCTGACCAGTCAATAAGTTATGAGTTTTTTGGTAATGTAACTTCTTATACTTATTCAACATTTTTTTACCATATGTGACATATGGCCCTGCATAAGTATTATTGTCTTTGGAATTAGGTGATTTTCCTGCTGGTACAATGTATACATGGAGATAAGTGGATCCATTGCTTTTTAGAGCTTTTGAGGCTTCAATAACTGTTGAAAATGTATAAGTGCCATCACCATTGGGACCTCCATTCCAATCCCCATAAATGAGGCCACTTTGTTTCCAAATCAATTGTGCATCATCAATATTGTGTAAATTCTCAAGATCTGATAAATATGAATACATGTCTAATACTGTGCCATTTTTAAACATATTAATAGCAGGTGCGCGAGGTGTGCCAGCTGGGTAAGTTACATCTGTTTTTGGTGCTGAAGGCTGACGAAACATTGATGTTATAAAGTAAACAACCAAAGCACGAATTATTAATGATTTTGTAATTGCAAAGAATGATTCCATCTTCGTGGGTTGCAGTCTGCGACGTTGCTCATCAATTTGTTCATTAATCTGAAAGAATAAACAAAATTGATAAAACAATAAATTACAAAAACTTCTAATACCAAATTAAATATGCTTACCAAAAATTATAATAAATGTATTAAATTACTTAAATTAACTGAAATGCCACCAATGTTGTAAATTTCAAGATCAAATTATTCATCTTTAGATAAGAAAGACACAACAGAGTAAATACACTGCATCCTTATTGTTTTTTTTAATATGAAAATATAAATCCTACTCCTTAAATAGAATTTTCACTCATTTTCACTTACTGTTTTTGTGTTATTTGACATACAATTTCTTTTCAAAACGTCATAAGTTTAAAAGATTTTGTAACAATGTATAAAGTATACACTAAAAGTTGTGCTAGCAGATATTGATACATACGTATCAATACGATAGTTATTGATACATACGTATCTTAACTACATACGTACATTAACATATGTACGGGATTGTTTCTAAATCATACTCCGAATTTTCTATTGACATTTATCATGGGAAATAATATTTTCTATCCAACGGTACCATTCCCAGGGCTCGGAGACGTATAGTTTTGGAGAAAATTGAAAATTCATTTCACGTATGGTTGTGTTAAATTACAATATTAATGAAATACTTACATCAACATTTTCATTCGCAACAATGTCTCCAGTTTCATTATTTTCACTAGGAACTAAATTATCCGACGCTTCACTCTGCGGATTTTCGTCACAGTTTGCCATTTTATTATACCACAGCTCAAACCTTCAGTAAGCCTTTGATAAGAAACAGCCTCACAGCCTTGCTTAATCCACCTTAGCGTTGACTATTTTAAGATTGCAATAAGGTGTCCAAAGCTAACATTAGATTACAATTATGTTAGCATTAGTTCTGACATAGGCTTAAATATAGTCCGATTTCATTATTGATAAGCAATAGAATAAAAAATATATAGGTAGCTGCAACTTAACCAACGAACATAGTCTTGACGACACTTGTATGGACAGAACAGATCGATGAGAAAGGGCAGCAGATTTTGACAATTAGATTGGTTATCGAATGAACGAACTTGCCTTGGTAAAACATGACATGTGAATGCGAATAAATTGTATTATTGCCAGCTGCAATAATTAACTACAAACTTGGTAGATATAAAACAAAAATTAGTCACTTCGTACGTTGACGAGTAGAACAGATTCAATAATCAGAGGAGACCAAACATTAACCGAAAAACATGTAATGTTCTTATTAACACCTAATAATTAGTCAATGTCGTATGATTGTTGACTACTCTCTACAATAAAAAAGTTATTCTTTTACTTTTTGTAAAAAAAAACCTCTTCCCTCCCTTCACTATTTCTCCTTCCTCTCTCACTGCATGTGCATGGTGGGTCGTTTTTGAGAAAATGCACCATAGTAGTAATGTATGGTAATTTTTACACGATCAGAAAGTAGAGATTTTAAAGAACAAATAGTTTTTTTTAAAAAACAGATATTTTGACATGAGAATTTTTGATTGCAATACAAAAGTTGTTGATCTTTTTATTACCTACAACTTTGCCATACAATTTTTTTCATAAGACTTGTAGTTTTGCCGGAAATAGCGATAACCGCTTCTTTTACCGTTAAACACCCCCCCCCCCCTGCACCTCTTTTCCGACCTCAGATCGCCCGTAAATTATTTTTCCTTTTATTTTCGTTATATTTTCTTCCTTTTTCAATGAGTTTCATTCTGTTACTTTTTCTTTGTACTTTTGACCATTTTTCAGCCGGATTGGCACTGGTCTAATAGGGAATCGTAGGATCGTAAAAAGCATTTAGTCATACAATTGTGTATCTCAATCATATCAAAATTTAATAACGAATGATGTACCTTAGACAATGATAAGTCTTTAAATTGAAACTTGAACCAAATGTGAAAAATTACATTATAATGGCATTGCGTCATCAACTCTATGAATAGAAAATAAAAGAGAAATATTAATTATTATTATATAGAATCTTCGTTTTGACATTAGCAGTTAGCAGCGCAAACGCAGTCTAGACTATACGTAACTTGATTACAAACTACTGAATAACCTATCTGTCGTGAATCAATGTTCACAATGGATATTTGGGGTACGTCCGTTTCAATTACGACGTCGCACAAAAAGCAATATCTAGTAATAATAGTAATTTAATAAAAAAATCATTATTACATACAAAGAGAGTAGAATATACTGTATTCAAGCAATAAAAATATGATTGCTGTTGATTACATACCACGATTTTAAAAATGGGAAAGAAAGCCTAGCGAATTTGACTATCTTTGTGCAACTAGTACCATATAATATAATATAAATTATAGCAAGAGTAGCTCCTTCACACATTCTAAAGGCAAAACACTGTAAATTATTTATATCAGTTTATTTCAAACACAAAATTGAAAGACTTTATTGTTAATCGTACCCATGTGCATTCGGAAATCTTGAGTTTATTAGATTCCCAAACCATCCATAAAGTTAGTTCTGACAACATTAAACAAAACATAATAAACATTACTAACAGCATTTCACATTTTAAGTTTTCCTAGAATCTACTCATAATACTTAGATTCCATTGCGTACATGTTGAACATCCGACATTGGATTCCATCACAGAGATTTCATTACCATTACCTATCATTTAAGGATAATCAAATTAGAAATATACTAATTCTGGTATCTATTCATTTTCTAGCAATGTAGTTTTATGCATGATTTCCTGTCTAAAATTAAAAAAGGCCATACACTACGTGTTGTGCTTGCCAAATATACCTTATTTGGAGTTATTGTTTTAACCTTTCGCTTTCATACATCACCTAGCACAGATCCATGCGATCCTTTGTACAAACTGACATAACAAGGTATTTTTAAACATAGCACAATAAATGGACTTCTGGTCAATGATAACAGTCCACTGTGACTAAACACTGCTCTTATTTAGTTGAATTTTCTGCATCATGTAATATAGATGGGTAAACATTTGCAATGTACAAAATTGTGACGCGGTATATTATTTATCACATACTTGAACCCAAACTAACGAGTTAATAAATAATAGTATGTAAGAACTTATGAAATTTATTATTATATTTATTTTATTTTATTCATCATTTATTCAGGTGAACTGTTACCATTTATATTGTCCTTTATCCACTACAATTATGTTTAATCCTGCATCTCCTCCGGCAGATCATGTGGGTTTATGATACCTGGCACAGACAACTGTACCCTTCGTTTTTCCTCTTGTGCTTGCCGGAGTGCGAACAGGCGCTCTTCAAGATACAAATCACTATCATTTTCCCCAGTGTATTCCTGTAAACATAATATATAGATATATTTTTTCTTAGCATTTCACATTGCTATACAAAATTTAGGACTAGACTGTCCGCTGCAAAATTAAATAATCTCAGAAATGTTTTATAAAAGGTTTTTAACAATAAATGGAATACGTAGACCTCATTGTATATGAACTTTGTGGCTGTCGAGCACCACTGGTACAGCACGGCATGGAACGCAAAAAACCGTTCGGATCTCGTAACCGTTACTGATGTACTGTACGAAAGCCATAAGACCGGCGCTCTACTCTTTATTTATATTACCAAATTCTATTAGAGAATTATTTTACTCTGAATTATTTTATTGCATCTTATATCTTTTTAATTAATGTCGACAAATAACGTGTTTATACATACTTCGGTGTCACACAGTGTTACAATAATTGGATGTTATAATGAATAAAATACGATTTATTTTTATTTCCAAAATAAATGGTACACAAAACGATACACAAAAATTTAATGACAGATTAAACAGAATTCAAACTTTTGAAATTAGTCATGTTACGATTCGTGAAAATGAGAAGTAGTAATTTGTACGGGCTTATTTATTCGTGATATTCTATGCTTGATGGATCGTGGTCGTTCTGATTGGTGGTGGACGTGATTCTCGTTTTAATAAGATCTTAGGTTATCCGATTGATTGTGTACATTGTTATTCGCCATTCCAATACTTTTGGATTTGGTCACAAACGCCAAACTGAAGAATTTCTTTGGGAAATGATTTTATTTGTATGATAATCAAATACAAAACTGTTGACAACCTAAACCGTGCCACTCTTGCCGATGCGTGCCAAAGGCTAGCGCGTTATATCTCCTTGTAAACCTTGGAGTTTGAAAATGGGAGTATTAACAGAATTATAACAAGTTTCTGATTGCATTGACGCTTACAAAAATCCTTTTCCATGCTTTGCCCTTGTGTACGCCGACCCTTAACTATCAAACCTAGTTTAAATGACCAAAATTCATTATCATTCATCACAAATATTTGTTAAGAATTGTTGTCATAATTATTGTTTTAGTATTGGTTCTAACTTCTATCATAGAATGTCCATCCATCATAGAAATATTTTTTTATATATTATTGTCAATAATATCTTCAAACATAATCAATTTTGATTTATACACTATTTTGAAACCACTTCATTTCTATATACTTGGAAGTGAAAAAATTACATTGTTTATTGTTTATAATTGAATATTCTAAGCTTGTATGTTTATTTCATACCTACATATATGTGCACAGATTATATATAATCAGGCATGACTCAATAATAAATTAAATACAAACCCTTATTTGAACTAAGAAGTCTCTGAGATGATCCTTAAAAGCAGGTATGTCTTGGTCCAAATTAAACAATCCCTGCACAGTAATCTTTATTTGATTATCTGTCAAATGTGGGAATGCTGTTTTCAAAAGATTTGCCACATATTCCTGCAAATTGAAAAGATTCTTTTATACATTGTGAAAAGAAAAACATAAAGAAAAGACCTCCGAATAGACACACAGCAACATACCTGTATATATAAAACATTATCTGGTGTAGGTCCCAGTGGTACTGTAACACGGCCAGCTTCTACCAATGAAAATATGTATGCGAGAATAGTGGCATGCATTGTCAGTCCTGCACCGTGAGAAGTATCTGTCACCACACTGAACACATGCTCAAGGATATCACACAAGTACGTTTGATAGAAACTCTGTGCTGCTTGAGGATGCTGTTCAACATTTTGCAACAATCGGTATAATATTTGGAGTCCTGTGTCAGCCACATTTCTCATTGTATGTTTAAATGCCCAAATTATGGAATCCAGCACCAGCTTAAACTGAGCTGGTGGTATACTCAGGAATGCTTTAAAACAGTGTGTATTAACAGCTTGTAATAATAAGAAAAATTCTGTCCTATGCTCTGGGTATTCTTCAAAATCTTTATTAATCATTTCCAAAGTGCATTCAAATACTGCATCAAAAATTTTAGGCACCTCTGTGGTTATATGTCCACCCAATTTGTATACAATTGCAGCCATACAGGATAAAACTTCAGGTTCTCTTGCATCTGGTACAGTTGTCCTTTGATAATCCAAAAGAACTGCATCCAAAAGGGGCGGAATAAAATTCTCCAAAACCATACTATTGTCAGTGGAACGAGAAACCCAACTAGCGATCAGTTTCAAGGTCTCCTTTTTTATTATTCTCATATTCTTAATAAGCGGCTGCTTAGTCACAACTACTCCATTTAATGCAATCGCTTGACTGATGTTTTCAGACATGACCTTGTAAACGTTGAGCATATCTAAGTATATTCGACCTAGCTGGACAACATAGGGATGCCCTAATGCTCGGCATGCACGCACATTAGTCTTGAGAATGCTCACAAGTTGTTTAACAGCTTCTGGATCTTTAAGAATGTCCACATTATGAGATGCTTGCGAAATAATGTCATCCCACACTTGATTAGGGAGTAACATGTATTTTTCAATTAGTTGTTCCTGAGCTACTTGATCAACTTGTGCACTAATCATGTAACCCACTGCTTCATAGAAGGTATGCACTTGTAAAGTTTGTAAATCACAAATAATAGTACTGATTGTACTCAAAATTTCTTCAATGAATGGACATGCTTCACCTACTTGTGTTGTAACAAAATGACGACGGCACTTAAGTGCAATTTTAATAAAGGTATCACAAGCCATATCTTGAACACCATCATGGGTTTCATGCATGAATTCAAACAGTTTATTGACAACAGTTTTTAAGAACTTCCAGTGAGCACGCAAGAATCGTGGGTATTGACCCACCACATACATAATATTACTAGCAATGATGGCTTTATTGTCTTTACCTTTTTTTTGTTCACATAGACCTAGAAGTTCTTTTATGACAACAACCAAGAAACGCTTTTCATCTTCCTCCAGCATAGCTCCTGATGTAGATCCTATAGCCCAACAAAGTGTATTTAGATTCTTCCAGGACCACTCTACGCCATTAACCTGATTTTGCAACTTCTCTGTCATAATTCTCTCAGTATCATGATAATCTAAATGAGTCAAATATACTAATGTTTCTCTCATATTTTTATACAAATTAATTGTATCAGTATCTTTCATAAATTCACGCACAACTTCACCATTTTCATTTTCTACAATGAGGACTTCCTCTGGCTTGACCATTCTAGAGATCATGATATAGCGTACACTGCTTAACACATCAGCATATAGAGCTTTTCGGCCCACATTTTTACCCAAACTGTACAAAGCAGCAGAATTAGAACATGGTGCGATTTTATATAAATCAGCTGCCAATGCATTCCAAAACTCTAAGCATATCTTAAAGATTTCTACTTCTTCCACCTCTGATATTAGTACAAGATAGCGAAGAGCATTCATTAAAGTGTTGGTAAGGCCCCTTCTCTCGATAAGTTGTCCATGTTCTTTAAGATAAGTACATAAGAATAATGCCAGGTTTTGTATAAATACCTGTTCCTGATCTCGTCCAGCTGCGTAAGCTTCACGAATGTTTGTAGTAAGTGGCAGCATGGCTTCCAATTGTTCCATTGTTTGCACGAGCAATGCAACAAACTGATCCTCATAATTGCTTACGGTCACCCCAGCTATTTCAGTAAGGCAACTTAATGTGACATTGCGAAACATGGGTACATTGAGGAACTTAAAAATCAATGTACTGATTAATTTCATTTCAAATATGTAACCTAGTGGAATCCAATTTAAAAATCTTAAAAGAGTGTGCAGAGTTGCATCAACAAGTGGCGCATTTTGTGAATTCTCAAGGACAAATTGACACAGTTGAAAAATTTGACTGAACTCTGAACACATTGTGTCCTTCAAGTGTTTAGCTTTAGTTTGTGTCAATTGGCCTGTGCTGAATACAAATACCTCTTCGCTTAGTAATTTCAGAATCACCATGTTATTCTGGCATAGACTTTCATTAGTCTTCGAAGCCCCTACAATGTCACTTATGAATGTTTCCCAGTTGTGTGGCCATTCTCTTTTCAAAACCTGAATTAAAATCATGTTCAGTTTCTTCAAATACACTTTATTATTCTCCATAGTAGCAGGATCAGAAGAGTTCTTAATAATAAGGCCCACTATGTACTTCTTTATACCCTCACACTGATTTCGGGGCAATACTTTCCATCTCGTTTGAATCACTTGTTCCAATATTTGTAAAGCATAATATTTAGTTTCTTGATTTTGTGAAAATTCTAATATAGTATCAACTCTAGTCCAAGCATCTGGATGTTCTTTCAAAGCTGTTAAAATATCCTGAGCTATGCGTTGTTGTTCTCCCACAGAGGAGTACAGACATCCGACTATATTATCAAGCAAATTGATGTCTAACTTTTGGTTAAAATCCAAAAGTTTAGAAGCTTGCTGTTCAAGAGTTGCCATTGTTATTTTGATATACTTAACACAAAACTTGGTTCCCTTATATAAGAATTAGACATATATAGTCTTGTTCACATTCATTCCTCACCACACGACACACTGTAAACAACAAATGCAAAATTAGTTAGGACATGGGTATTAACCTCTATATCAAAGTAAACAAAACTTGACTATTAGATGCATTTAATTAACGTAGGAAGCAAATAAAACTTAACAATTAATGAAAGCATCACTCAGAAGGCCCTAATATTTCACATTCAGTGGAAAAGGTTTATGCCTTCAACACACCCCGTCCGATTACGAATGACGTTAGCGAGATATTATACTGTTATGTTTAGAATATACAAACAACTAACTGCTCAAATTATGGTACCATGATCTATTTCAACACAGTTACATTATGTATCTTACCTGCAAATATAAATTGCGGCGCAATCAGTCAAAATGCACTTCCATACACACTAGCCCGTTGTTTTCGTGAAGCTTGAAAAAGTTAATATACATGTCGTTATGTCTATGGCCAATAACTAGAAAGTACGATTTACCAAAACCTGGACACAAATTTGTCTTCACAATATTTAACGGAGTTTAAAATAAATAAAACAAAAAATTAAAAATAGATCAATGACAAAATTTTACATTATCTGGAGATACAACAAAATAATTAGTAAAAAGCTCTATAACTGCATAGACATTGCAACAACTACATTATTAGTTGTCATCACATTTGTATTCCTAATTGAATCATTTTTCCACAAAAATACAATATTTTCATTACAAGCTGTCCTTGTAAACTCTTTAATTATTAAGTAGCATATTGTATTTATTTATGAATGACAAATCTATTATTTCCAGCATTTGTAATATTTACTTCAAGCACTCAGATTTCGTAATGATAGATGTCGCTACTCTCCGGATTATTCAATATTCGAAATTCTAGCGTTATGTGTGGATTGGTTTCATACATGTATTATAAAACATCTGCATTAAATTTTTGTGGACTTTCTTTCCAGTACGTATTTATCATAAGTAATTATTTGCTATTTAACCAAAAGAACGAATCTTGAGGTTTCTGAACTATAAACATAATTATCGGACATTAGGTTGACGTTGACAATAGAAGTTTTAGCTATAAGTGCGGTTGTCAGCATGTCAGCATAGTTGGCACATTTGGCACTCAAATGTTAATAGTCTGAAATAAAGAAAATAATTTGGTTTATCAGAAAAAATTTAAAGCACTAAACATAGTAATCTGGACGTAATACCTATATAGTATCTAGGAATCTAGTACTATTCCATATACTCTTAACAGTTTTTGAGGAGCACATTCTAAAGGCAACTGACAACTTAGTATAATACACCAACACCATTGTTGATATCATTAACAATAGCAGCGAGCTATTCGTACACATGAATAATATACCAAACGAAAATCAAACCAAACGTTACAGAAAGAAGTACAAGTATATGAAAATTAAAATAAGAAGTCTCATAATAGTAAGTGATTTAAATGTTTATATTTTTATGAACTTTCCATATTCTATTTTTACATAAGAGAAGAACAAACTGGTAGTTTCTTATATTCATATACCTCTTAATAATTCACTACAATAAGCCTAACAAACATTTTTAGTTTTCAAAAATGCAATTGATCATAATGTATTGAAGTATGTGCTAAGGTGGGTTTTTAAAATAAACAATGTTTTTAGATTTAAAAACATGATTTACTTAGGTATATTAAGATAAAGGATTTTCATTGCCAATTGTAACACATTTCTTTTGTCTTATTTATTTTCATAAGAATTAGGTTTGTTTTTGTTAAGCAAATTCTTATCTCTTCCCTTTTTTAACGGTATTGAAATAGTGAGTATTAATATAAATAATAAATCGTCATAAAATAATTATTCATCTATTATAGCTGTATTGTATGACTTTACCACTGCATATTAGTAATGTAACGAATGTGTTTTTTTTAATATTTGCAAATGTGAATATCTACTAACAACATTTGTGAATGTAATTATTATTTTTTGGTCCAATTTGGCGCCAATTGTCTATGACGTTCTTTGTCTTATAAGTTGTACCGAATGAAAATTTAATGGTTAGGCTTCTTTGCCAAAAGTAAAGGAAATAAATAAATAATACCAAATAACAAGTAAACACTGATAATTTAATTACGAGGTTTAGTTATTTTTCATGCATTAAAAACATAAGAAATGAATTGATTTTGCATTTATTAATCTACTATTATCTTCAAGTTGTTTGTTTTTGATAATCATATTAGCAAAACATTCACCGAAATTTTGTGAATGCAAATATGTAAATATTTGCAGATGAGAATACTTGTTACATCACTACTGCATATCATTAGTATTTACAATTTTGATAGTTCTTTTTTTTTCTTTGACTTGGTAAGAACTTGGGGCAAATTTTCTTACATATATAATGTTAGTTTTTGTTTGTTTTGAATGTCCTTTATGTAGTCCTGGTTGAGATAAATTAATGGATTCACGTAGTAGTACTAATCAATGACCTTATATTTCGAAAAAAATATCAACACCTGCTATAGGACACAACTGAGTCATACATTATAAATTTTTTGTATACAGTATATTGTACGTAAAATACTAATTTCAGGAGAATGCTGCTCTATGTGATGAAGTTGCCAAAATTCAAGAAAATATTTTAATAGTTAAAGATGAACGTAAATTTTTATTGCGGAAGCTTCTGGAATATGAAAATGACATTGATTCCTCACAAACATATTATCGAAATGACACTGTAGCATTCAATGGACCAAAATCAAAACCAAAAAAAAGAAGAAGTTTAGAAGAGGGTGGAAAAGTTAATCCTGTACCATAACTATTATAATAAAACCATAACTATTGTAATAAATTTATGACAATTTTTAATTTTATTTGATTTTCATTGCACTGCATCTGCAATCCATCCATTAACTAATCAATATCAGCTTATTCATTCTTTGACATAAAAAGTGCTCTTTATTTTTAATTATGAATACCTATTTCATCAGTTTTTATATATATAGGTATATATACTCTTATTATGTTTGTGAATTCTTTACACCATTTTATGAACATAAATGTAAGGCAAATAAATTGTTTTACTGAAACCTTTTCTGAAATAACCAAACCTTCAGATCTCATAAAGTACAAGCTGTGTCCATGGCTTCGCCCGCATGGAAATCAGTATTTTTCGTTTTTTGCATCTTTTGCTGCTCCACTCCTATTAGTCATACTGTGATGTTATATAGCCTATAGCCTTCTTCAATAAATTGACTATTCAACACAAAAATAATTTTTCAATTCGAATCAGTAGTTCCTGAGATTCAACCCATTTGTGATGATTAAAACATATGTCATTGATTGTCAATATTACCTATCAATATTTCTGTTAAATAAAACCTAATGTTTCGGGTTTTCTACTTTATTCATAACACCATTCATCCAAACAAACTCTTCAGCTTCATAATATTAGTAAGGATACAAATTTATCTTGCACTTACTATAAATGTACCCATAGTTAAACACCGTATAAGCATTTCAAACATTTTAGTTTACTGCCAGATTATTGTCAAATATCTGTGCTTTGAGTTACGGACTTTCAAATTACTAAGGGCCATTACACGAACTAACTACAATAAAGGTTTCATTGACATTTTGCCAGCTTACTCCACTAAACTAACCAGCTTAAACAAACGGTTTATGCAAATTTATACATGTACAAATTATGGTAAATATCACTTTTTTTTGTTTGGACAACGTATATTTTGAAGTACCATTAAAAAGTCTAATATTCAGAAACCTATATGATTTTTACCCTATGAACAAATGCAATCAATAGCTACTGCTCATCACTATCTTCATTACTGAAGGACAATAGCTGCTTTTTTTTCTTGACTTCCTTGTGCACTCCCTTTTTGTTTAAATTATTATTCTTGGAATTTTTAGATTTTGACTGAAATATAATTTTTTGATTTAAATCAGCCTTTGTATTCGACTCTTCCTTTTTTAACTTTTCTATTTCTACCTTGGCTTCCTCCGCAGTCAGATCTCCCTGCTTCAAAACAACAACTTGTGGCTGTTCACTATCAGTATCTTGCACGAAGTCTTTTTCAGAATTCTGAAGCTCATCAAATTTATGATTTCTATCATCATATCCAGCTTGTTTCTTAAGAACCTTAAGGAAATGAGGATCTTCTGGTTTTATGTAGTTTATATTCCTTTTTCTATTCATTTTAATTCAAATTACATCTGTAAAAAATGAAGCTTATAACAAAATGACAAATGCACTTGAACACAAAAATGTGGGGTGCAGTTTCCAATCCTACACCCGGTTCTTACCTCTTTTACGTTAGTTTTTGCAGTGGTAAGTGTATAATAGAGCTAAAAAAGTAATAAAAACATTAACAGCAGATGACAATTTGAAGCAAATAATCTACAGTGTATTACTTTACTCTTTGCTTTACTCTTTGAAATAAACCCAATAGCAAATGACATGACAATGACAATTGGGAAAATTGTCAACCGTCACCGTCATCATTCGGGTTACGTACCCTGGACAAGGGTTTCATTTACGTCATCACGTTACATCATGTATGAACTTATCAACATATTTACAATTTTCTATCAGCAAGAATAAACCCTCATGAAATATTGATAATTTTGTTCGAGTTTTTGTATTAAATTTTAAGTTGAAATGAAAATTAACTTTGATTTGGATACAGTTTTTCAACTGGAACCCTTGATTCCAACACATTTAGCCTCTTCTACTCGTGGGGATAAAATGATATAGATTAAAAAACCGTACTAACGACGGCGTGGCTCGCAATCGCAATCTATCCCGTATATTTTTTATGAGCGCAATAAGTGGACACTGGAGAACTGCACTAAGACGCAAGAAGACGCTGTGGGGCCGGTATGATAGCTTTGATAACGATGGAAGAACTGAAAGAAGTTTGTTAGGACTATAGCTGATGGAAATTCGTGGCCAATGTTTACTCTATAGGCTATATAACATCACGCTATGACTAATAGGAGTGGAGCAGCAATGATAAATGTTGCAGAAACGGGAAAATATTTGTTATTTAGAGCTTTCCTTGCGTACGCTGCGTAAACCAGCAGATACGCTAAAGTATTGTAGGGACTAAAGAATTGTAGATCTACAAAAATACTACAAATAAATCCGCGATAGCTTGTTTCTATCTTTTATGGTTAACTCACAATAACTACTGTATGTGCAAAATTTCAATTAAATACATTACGTTATCCTCGACTATATTTTCTTCTGTTCAGTATTAATACATACATACATACATATCGTCACGCCAGGTTAATCATATATGTTATCTGTTCAGTATTAATCCTTGCCGTAAATTGAAGAAAAAAATTGTTATTATTAAAAAGAATATCGATTAGGTTAGGTTAGAAAAGTTATCATCCAAGCAAGGCTCGGGCGCCCAGCTAGTCATTAATCACTTGATAAATCATGACTTTATATACCTTATTAATATATTCATTATATTAAAGCAAGGATGACTCAGTATGTATTTGCCTTAATCAGGTAACATAAAACATTACTGGTTTTAGCAACATTGAAGCATGAATTGGTTTATCTAATCTAATTATTGTAATGATTGGCATTCACTGGATTATTTGGCAAATCTGTTTATTTTTTTTGAAAAAATTACTTGTTACACTTATGTTATCTTTGCGTACTCACATTAAAATACCTTGTACTGTGTAGTTTAAAAAAAACAAAACCGGTTACCGGCGTGTTGTCGCTAAAACAAATAAACAATTTATATTCTAAAGTTTATTGTAATGCCTAAAATGTGAAATTAAAATGATGTCTGGATTAGCAGAGTTTAAACATTTCTTTCCTATTGACAATATACAGAAAGTATGTGATCTTTTTGAAGAACAATTGCGCAGTAAGAAAGAACCAGATTTGTCGTTATTTTCTATAATTATCGGAGCCATCGAAAACAATTTAACAAATGTTAAAAGCAGTGAAAAGGATGTAAACTTAGCAACCAATAAGTTTGTGAAAATGAAATTTCCATCCATACAATGGGATGAGGTGAGATCGCTGTCCGAGCGTTTCGCGTCACTGATGCGTGGAGGTGTAGACGCAAAGCTTATTGCTGGAGAATATGCCACTCGAGATTTGGTAAAAAGAGTGGCTGATATTGTATGGAATTCTCTTACTCGAAGTTATTACAAAGATCGCGCTCACCTGCAGTCTATATACAGTTTCTTAACCGGCAATAAACTTGATTGTTTTGGTGTAGCCTTTGCGGTAACTGCAGGATGTCAAGTACTCGGCAAACGCGATGTGCATCTGGCATTATCCGAAGATCACGCTTGGGTTGTATTTGGGAAAGAAGGAAAGGAAACAGCAGAAGTAAGTTGTTTAATATGTTAAAAATATGTTATACAATGCAATATTAATTTTTTGTTTGTAATCCACAATTTTTTAATGAGAAGGTCCTTATAATCAGAATTATTAATAATAATGAATAAATGATAGTATTGAAACAATAGTCAATATCATAAGCCTAGCTAACAATATTATTTGTTGGATTACAGTCGGCACCGGAATAGCCGGAGACTGAGCTACCTTTGGGTCTACGGTACTTGTAAAATAGCATAACTGCAATGCGTGTGAATACTTATACTTGATTACAATCGAAGAAAGAATATATCAATAAATGATATTGTCATTATTACATATTTTCATTAAAATTTTTCTAGGTTACCTGGCATGGAAAAGGAAATGAAGATAAGCGCGGTCGTTCAGTAGGAGATGGAGTACTGGCTCACTCATGGCTTTACGTAGCTGGCAAGCCAGTGGTCTGCACCAGAGTAATGGAATTGGCAGCATTAGTATCTTCCATTAATCCAACACTAACACCAACAATTGATGTTCATGAAGTTGCACAATTGCAACATAAATTGCTCTGGCTTTTGTATGACAATGGTAATTTTTAATTACAACTCTTGTGGATAACAAGACAGTCTTGGTCACTCTTGGCATTTACATCCATCAACACTCGCATTGTATATCATTTTGTGATTCTTTCATCATCCATTCTTTTGACATGTTTAAACCATCACAGTGTTTCCTTCCTCATTTTTACAGCAATGTTCTTATTTACACAAAGCATCTCTTTCTCATTTGCATTGCGAATGCAGTCGGTCAGTGTCAAACCAAATATTCAGCACAATGACTTCATCTTGACCTCGTTTAGTTTGTTATCAACCTCTTACATATCTAACTCTTGCTTCCATATAATAGCGTTGGAATAAGCATGGAATGTGTATAGCTAGCCGAGCTCGATGTCTCAAATATTGGCTACTCATTAACTTACCCATGGCCGCATTCACACTATTCCATGCACTGGATCTTATTTAAATGTCAGTGGTGTACCTACCATCCCAGCTATAAGTAAACCAAAATATACAAACTCATCCACTTGTTCCAGCACTACATCGTCTACCACTACCCTTGCAGTAGTACTCAACTCATCTCTTTCAAAATACCATAACTTTGGTCTTGTTCACATTCAAATGTAAGCCTTTCTTCATGTAATCATTTTTCATGACTGTGACTAATGCTAAAAATGGTAACTATGAGTTATATTTAAGAAATAGTCATACAAGCATACCGACAAATAGTTTGTGATCTTTTAACACAAAAAATTCAGCCATACAATATTTTTGTTGTAGCTTGTATTAAACTATCGTAGCAGCGTCTACTGTGGAAACTCACAAAAGGGAATATAACTGACTTGTTGACAAATATTGTAATTTGTCTCCACTGCATTAACAATTATTTATATTATCACCTATATCTGCTAAATAACATTGTTTCAGGTCATTTAGATGCATACCCAATGGCACTAGGAAATCTAGGAGATTTGGATGAGTATATGAATGCTGACAAGTCGTTTAAGGATGAATGTCCAAGTACTCAAAATACTCCTCAACGGCCTGATTCTGCAGCTCTTTATGCCCAGGCTATTAGATCTTCACGAACATTCTATGAAGACAGACATGTATATCCATATACATTTCAAGGGGGATATTATCATCGGCACAAAATGTATAAAGAAGCTTTTCATGCGTGGGCTTGTGCTGGTGATGTTATAAGACAGTTTGTATCTCTTGATTATGTTCTATCTATGCAGATGGATGATTTATGTGTCTTAACACTTCTTAACCATGCAACTTGCTTACAGTTACAATTATTCCCGTGATGATGAGGAAATTTACAAAGAATTTTCAGAAATTGCAAATGAACTGATTCCACAATTGATGAAAGCAGAGAGCTCTGGGCACTCTGCAAGATCAATTTTGAAAGATCCAGAATGCTTTGCATCACTACTTAGGTGATTCAATTTATATCTACACTGAATTTCATGTATTTAAGCATTCTTCTTAACATTATGAAAGGTTTTAATTGAAATGTTTAATAAGATGTTTTTTATAAAGAATCGAGTGCATACCTACTTGCCGTTTTTTGAAATTTAGTTATTTTAATTTGCACAATAGCTGTAAGAAGCATAGGTACATAGAGCCCATATAAGTAAGATTTAATGAACATCCCTTTGCAGATTTTACGATGGCATATGTAAGTGGGAAGAGGGTAGCCAAACTCCCATTTTGCACATTGGTTGGGCTAAACCCCTTGTAAGCACTATATCTAAATTTGATTCAGAGGTAAGGGCACAAGTGTTCATTATTTGTTGTCCTGATGGTGTTAAGGAAGAGGATAATGAGAAAATTGAACCAACTGTTAGCTGTGAGAAAAATGAAAGCAATAATCATGGATGGAACAACAATTCGGAAAACACAGAAATGAGTGTCAGAGAACAGTTAACAGCTGCTGTCAATAGTCGACCAAGAGTTACTCTATATAGTCACAAAATGGCAGCACTTAAACCTTTGCTTTTGGCGGAGAGATTGAATACTCATGCCTTGCAACTTCAACTGACTGCACAAAGTCAATTGCAGCGACCACAAGCACCAACGAAGAGGCGAGTCGAAGATGAACATACTCCATCTGGACCTACAGCACGTGCAAAGCGGGCTCGTAGGGAGCGTTAATCGAATTCCCATTGAAGTAACCCACCCTTTTGTGAAACTATCAAGCTTTTCACTTTAACATAGAAATTGTTGAAGACTGTTAGACATTATATTGTATAGTTGTTCATCTCAGGCCAATAAAGACAAAACTAGCCTTTACCTTAATATATAGGTGAGGAGGTCATTATGATGTAGAAATAGCGTAAGCGAAATCTATTTCGCCGTACAGCGGCCGCTTTTTGCCACATCTTTGTTTTCTAACATTAAAAAATATTCTTACTATTGTGCAAGTTACTTTAAAAAGTTCAAAGGTTAATATTTAGAAGAATTTAAATAGTTATATAATATAACTGTGTTCTTAATTCTTATTAAGAGTATTTTTACGTTAGTTCTACTTACATTCGTTAGTACTACATGAGTATTTTTACGTTAGTTCGAAATGCTGATAGAGAGAATTATGTGTAAGTTAAGATGGGTCGTGTTTTGTCGCCGATTACCTACACAATTTTTTACTTATCATTCTCTTGTTAACAAATTACCTTATGAAAATGTATATAGGTAGATGAAGCAGTAAAAGTAATAGGTAGTTTATTTGTAATATTTATTTGCAATTTAAATATTGTAACATTATTTTATGTATTATGTGAGCGTTTTCCAGAATTGCACTTAATTGAATTTATTGGTTTGAACGTGTTAACTACACTCTGGTGTTTGTTAGTCTGTGGTGTTTATGACGGGTCTGGGTTAGTACGTAGAACGAACGCATTTTAATAGCATTTATCCCCTGTTGTTTTAATGTAATTGCATTATGCATTCCATTTATTTTAATATAACAATTACATTTCTAGGAATAGATACTGTTTAACAGTGTAGTATTGTAAATATTTACACTAAGTAAGCAACATATTTATAATTATGGGTAAAATGTACAAATGAGCGGATTCTTTCCTCAAAGGATTGTTCAGTTTATAAGTTACACTGATCTTCTCTAACGTTTTAAA
This sequence comes from Aspitha aspitha aspitha, assembly GCA_018246895.1. Classification (NCBI taxonomy): domain Eukaryota; kingdom Metazoa; phylum Arthropoda; class Insecta; order Lepidoptera; family Hesperiidae; genus Aspitha; species Aspitha aspitha. The sequence goes on along the minus strand of DWGJ01000026.1, from coordinate 42,073 downwards.
TGTAAATATTAAAAATGTATATAAAATGTTTTAAGGTTTTCCTCAGATATAGGTGAATTAACAAAAGCTATGTACATTTTTCGAGTATTCATGCTATGGTTAATAAAAATCACATAGTTTGGGATTTCCTTGCAGCATAGTTTTCAAGGAAAATCGAAGCAATCATTGTTACCTGTACTTAATGGAATATAATGTATCTCCTGGTTTATTGTTGTTACCAAATGAAGGACAAGGCTTTATCTACTTATCAACCTAAGCGTAAGCTCTGAAAAAGCCTGGAACATCATTCGAAATTAAACAATTTTGTTATCACTTCTTTTATGTACTTACAAATAGGAAATCCTAAACTGGTAGTAGTTCTGAATGGCTTAACTTGCGTAAGAATGGCTTAACTGATGAGTGAGAAGAATGTTTCAAGATAGTCCTGACTGATGGGTTTTTCGTGTTATGTCTATTAGTCGCAGTCTGCTAGCGCCTGTTCCTTGCGTTTATGAACCTGTAGGAATTAGGCTGCAAGCAGTCGGCACAATCTGCATAAATGGGATTTGCGAGTGCACTATATTCAGTTTTACCACTCGTTCATTTTGTTAGGTCGAAACATGATGACAGGTACAACAACAGCGAGTATGCTTCATAGTTTGATTCTTATGGTGTCTCCATCCATTCAAACGTCTATCTATCCATCAACCTCCCAAAGTCCACTGCTGGGCATAAGTTTCTAAATCAAGCAGTATAACGCTACCTTCTTCATGTCATCAGATCACCTGGTAGAAGGTCTACCTGTGCTTCTTTTCCCGAGATTAAGTTGTGTACTAGCGGAATAAATATACGTGCCTACGCGGTTAATTACAAAAAAACATGTTATATACTTAAGTTAAGCTTACAAAAATAACGTTCAATATGTTTATGAGCTTCAAGTTTCCCATTGTTATTTAATGCATTGATGTCTTCATTTTCTTAGTGCAATAGGCATACTTCAGGACATGGTCTGAATTAAAAACCTACTGACGTCTTCGGTTTGCTGCATGAAAATATTAAAACTTACAGACTTACACTTAATAAAATGTATTTATTTTTTAAATAAGGCCTGTTTCATCATTAAAATGCATTAAACGAATAACCGAAATTTACCCAGCTACATACATATAAAGCTATATAACTATGCGTAAGTATTAAAAAAAATTTTTTTCTACATATTAACTAGAAATCAGTTTATCAACAAAATAAGATGCGATCAGTTTTATTGAAATAAGTTAATTGAGCATTTTTGAACAGCTTACTTTGTAAAGCAATGCCATCTGATTTTGAATAGTTTACATTGTTTAAGGCCACGTATAAACGCCGAATCACAAAACGGATAATTTTCAATTATCTAACATCATGATACAGAATGAAGACTTTAAATAAGTAGAGTTGATAAAAGAGAAAACAAAGTCAGGCAGCGCAGAAATCGAGTTTCCAAAAAAGTTTGGTAATTCTACATGTCTTAAAAAAGATCATTAAAAAAATTCGCATGTTCAATTCTGTTATTTTAGAGTATATTTTTACACTAGAATAGCTCTTTTATTTTATTAAAGTAGTGAACTGTGCCACGCAGTATCACCCGCGAAAATTCCGATCCCTGGGAATTTCAGGATAATAATTAGCCCGTATTTTGTCCTATAACCTCCTATATCGCCCATTAAAAGTCCCATTAAAATCGCTTCTGCTGTTCCAGAAATTAACATTGAAACAGCAAGATAGGCCAACAAAAATTTAAGTATTCAATGTTTTACTATCTTGTAAATAACTGTAGGCACATGAGAAAACGCAGTTATTGTGTAATCACTTAAATTTTATATAAGTAGATGTATAGGTGCGTGAGCACTTTTTTATTCCAATTGTAAAGATACTTTTATTGAAAAAAAAATGCTAACTTTACAAAATAGATTCCATTGCGCGATCCTGAGGTCGTGCCAAATACAGCCATGCAATAATCATTTCTATTCGTATTCGCTGAGGTTGTATTGGAATACAGTAACAATTAGTTTATAATTTGAATTTAGATTTACTTTTCGAGGGATGTTCAACTTGAGAGTTGAAGTCGTTAATTGTTTTGCTCTGCCCACTACCGAACCGAAAACTGCGTCCGAAATTAAAATCGAACGTTGTCCTTCCCTTTAAATTGCACCATTTTAAAATTACAAATAAAATAGCTCGTTTAAAGAAAAGATACATAAACCATTTGACATTTTGCCAAGTTCCAGGAGGCCTCGTCAAATATAAGCGTGTATTTTATAGAGATTTTAAGAGCTGACTATGATATTATTAAAAACGACCTGTTCTGTAGTCACTGAAAAGTGTAGCTAGGTGTGTTTCAACTAGATAATGAACACACCGAAGTAAACATTACCTTTTTTCCTTGGCTCAGGAGCGCGCACATAAAACGTTTCCATTTCGGCTGAAGCGACTTTGAATCAGCGATGTACTGAAGCAACATACTGAAAGGTAATTCAGTTCTCAAAGTTAAATTGTTTTATTCATTTGTAACGTTAACGCTTAAAGAACATCACTCCTTTTTATAGTTACTAATTATCGGCTTCGAGGATTCTTCGGGTTATGGTAGACAAGTAGAAAAATAAAATTCCCAGCACTGAATATAAGTTTCAATGACCCAAATATATAGGACGAAAATCCACAGGAGTAATTGATTTTCTTTCAAATTATTATGGTTAGGGACTTACCGCACCCACGCAGTTTTTAATATTTATTGTAAATATTACAGTTAGCCTGCTCAGTACCGTTAGAAAATTTACTGTGTATATCAAAGAATAATAACGAACAAATAATAAAACACAAACAATTTGTAGGATTCGAAAACAGGCTTTAAAAAGAATATGGAATGTTATGGGTACTAAACATGTTAATGAGATCAGGCTAAAAAGATAGAATCCACAGACAATAAAATTGTGTTATACTTAAGAAAATCCTACTATGATGATGATGTGATAGGTACGTCACCGTAGAAACCAAACTAATTTTATTCTTTTAAAACCTGTGCTTTGCTTTAATAACATAGCTCATAACATATATAAATTTCGTTTCACATTTTATTTTTACCGCCGTTTTATTTGGTTTTCTTAAAGTATTCCATTGTGATATGCTTAGTTTCAATGTAGATTTCGTGGTTGAATGTGTAAAAAACATTAGTGATAACACTCAATGTCTCACTTGGTGAGTTGAGAATTAAAAATATATATAAATACGACACTTAAATGTATTTTTCTTTCAGATTTCTATAGATTGTTGACGTATATAAATATGTTTTGTAGATGCAGCTTTAAATACGTATTGAACTGCACACAGTCTGTAATATGTTTCATAAACTACATTATCTTGGTGTTTTTACAGTGGAAAATTAACTGGCCCGTGTGTGAGATTTCCATGTGGGCACTCAGTGTGTAAGGATTGCGCAGAGAAATCAGGAGAATGTGTAACCTGTGTTTGTTCCTCTAATGAAACATATATGCTGGATAAACCTCAATCACACCGTCTCTATAATACATCACAATTGTTGACTACATTCCAAGACACATTTAAAATGGATGGTATCTATTAATCATTGATCGACACGATGAATATTTTTGCCTTTTGAATCCTTTATTTTTTGTTCATGTAATTCACTTTCAGTTTACAAAAAGCAACGTATTTCTGATCAGTTGAAATTAGAAAAACAAGTGTTTCCAGGATGTATACAAGCTCCTTATCAATATTTTAATAAGAGAAAAAGTTTAAATATTTTGAGGAAAAATAAGGAAAACATTGGTAGAGTGACTTTTCTTGGAGAACAGATTTTATGTTCTGACAAAGATAAAATGAAAAAATCTCATCAATATGTACAAAACTGGCTTAATCAACATGAAGATATACCTCAAAATCTTCCTCGAAAACCATTTGGAGACATTAACATAAATACCTCACTATTAATACCTAAAGGAAAGAAGAATATTACTAAATTGAACAAAATTCACACTGATATTGAATCAAAAATATCAACGTTTAGAAAAAAGTCATATTTTAAAGCAAAAAATCATTCTCCTTCACTATTAGAAGACTATATGAAACCTAATTTAAAAGATAACAACGAGCAGGAGACAGCCACTAAAGTGGAAACTTCTGAAGAATGTCTTAAGATAAGGAAATGTGATAGGAATGAAAGTGGCATAGTGATAGATGAGGAACAAATTGTTGTGGATGATTCACAGCTTGACATTATTGATAAAGATCACCAAGCTTGGTTAGCTGTTTTGAAGGAAGCAGAAGAAAAAGAAAATAGGAATAAGCAGATTTTTTCAAAATGTAGATTGCAGACCATTGAACACAGTTTACATGACACGAACAATGACCGTTCTACCAGTAGATTAGACAATGTACATAATGTACACAAAGTTGAATCTGGTATAACACAACGGGTTTTATTTTTTAAAAAAGGTTCACTATTTGAGACATGCCATTTGTGTAATAAATTTAATAACAGTGAAATCAATTGTCATTCTAAAACAGATGAAAACAATGATGTTTCAATAACAATCAACAGTTCTGAATTTGTTATAAGTATACAATGTTCAAGACAAAACATAAGTGAAATGTTAAATAAAAGTACAGTGGCAATTCAAACTGATAAAACTGCAGAACTAATTCACAATATAATCATCAATGAGGGTAAGAAAACTATTAATAAACAAAAAAGAAAAAGTATGTTGATTGAAGAACAAATATCAACTAAAATAATAAAGCCCAATGATGCTATACGGAGTCTAGATATATTTTCAACTCTTAAAAGTAATGAACAGAAATTGCAAAGTAATTGTGATAATGATGCCATAAAACAAAATATTTACAATGATTCTTTAGAACCAAAGCATTTGATAATAGAAGAGTCTGATACAGACAGTAATATTAGCCATGAGAACATTCACGAAGTTGTAGCAGATGTTCATAGGAGCAGTGCGCCAGAAAATGTGTTAGTTCTTGATTGTCTTGTATGTTTTTGTTTATAGTTTTTGGTAATATGAGACACTCCTGAATATGTTGTGATTGACCACATGGTGACAAAAAAAATATTTTAACACAATTAATTAAAATTCTGTATGAAATTAACGTTTAATGAATTTGCAACAATATCTGATAAAAACATATGATGGTATTTAATCTTAAAGACGCAATATATTTCAAAAAATTAAGTTCCTTTTTTCTTAGTATTGCAAATTAGCGCATCATTCATTTTATAATATTAGCAATATTTGAAATAATTATTAATTTAAAAAGATTTTAATTAAATGGAAATAAAATCAAAAATCTATTACAATACGAAAATTAAATAATTTCTCATATATATTGTATTTATAAGAAATGATGGTATATGTTACTAGTTTTATCAATAAAATAACTCTTTCAATTTTTTATTTACAGACAACAAGGAATACTTAAAACATTATCAATAACGAATTACCATCAAAGATCAAAACAACCATTAAGAGGCCATACACCAAACAGTAGTGATTCTTCAGACAAAGAAAATCTCGACCCTAATAGAAATAAACAATCTAAATTTGGAAAGAAACTTAAAAACAAAAAGTTAACACATAGAAAATGTTAAACATTATAATTAAATGTTATTATTTTTATTAAAAGAACGTGTTTTTATTTGTTACACCTATCAACTAGTTTAACTACACTTTACAAAATAATAAGTGAAGCCACAACTGTAAGAACCTCTTTCTAATCTTTTTGAGTGTATAAAGGAATAATATGAGATTTGGTAAACTTACGTATGGTTTATAAGGAGAATAAGTGAAAATAAAAATTGAGTGTTTTATTTCGTCTTATTGGATTCTTATTTCCCCGTTTACTATAACCTGTAGCGCTCACAAAGCCGTTGAACGATTACTAAAACATATCCTTATCTCTTATATATATAAAAATTCCGTGTCACTTTGTTCGTTTGCGATAATCTCCGAAACCACTGAACCGATTTCAATGGAATTTTGTACTTGTCTATTATTTGATCCAACTTAAAAGATAGGATATTTTTATCTCATTTTTTAATTGCAAAATCAATGTTTTCTTACAGGAGAACATTTAGTCGGACAAATATACTGTGTATTCCTTCTAATGAAGAACTAGAAGAATATTTTGAAAAAATTTTACAAAGCCGATGATTGTGATACTATGATCTAAATATAAATACGAAGATAATTAATTTTTTTCATGTGAACTTATTATTTAACTCGTATTGAACATAATGACTTTATTTTTCAAATTGAAGATACGAAAAAACATTCATAACATGAACATTTAAATATTTTATTCTATTTCGTTAGCTTTTTCAAATATTAACCGTTTATCTGACTACATAGTACATAGTAGCAGCAGGCCAATGGGCGTGTGGACAAATTTTGAAATGCGCGTTTATTCGATACATATATGTGTACTAATAGCGAAAAATATATTATTTCAGTACAGAATGGTATTATAAATAATATTTTTGCTTTTTTTTGTACCGAATTTCAACTGAGCGCGAAAACGCTCCAAGTGTCATGGCGGTCGCTTTGATGTCACACCTCAGTAAGCACTAAGCAACAACTAAACGAAATTCAGGAATGTTTGCTGAGGCGTGACGTCATGCGCTCTGATTGATGTTTCAGTCAAGATGGCCAATTGCAGTTTTTTGAAGTATTACTTTATTTAAAATGAAATTAATCGTATGGTAATATTAAAAAAAGAGTTAATTTTATGAATTATCATTCCATAATATATTAATTAATATAATTTAATCCTTGATTTTTAATTACTATCATCACGCCTATTGACCGCAGTGGGCGGAGCCAAAACACCAGCGTTCGAATTTCAAATCTTATTTGTACCAAGATTTTTGAAATATAAACGAATTATTTCACATAAAAACGAGTTATCGCGAAGATTAAACCTATCTATATCAATTTTAATATTAAAACATTATCTAAATACAAAAAATCGCCAAAATCTAAACTATAATATGTAGGTACTTAAGTATTGTTATCATTTGAATTCATTTTTTATACAAATACAGATTTTTCTTATGTAACGAAAGGCGCAAAATGTAGCAGTGTGTGCGATTTTCATATTGGACTTTTGGTCACCACGGAAGATGTCCTTAGATTCTACATTGTAACTGGTCTGCAAAAGACGCCTTATGCTATCGATCTATCGACTCATTGGTAACGTTTAAAGGAATGGGAGTTAAGAATCTATCTATTACTACATTATTTACTTGGTATCTTAGGTATTCATCTACTTAGTCCCTAGATATTAGAGGTTGGTCGCAGGTGTGTTATGCTACTCCTCAGGACTGAGATGGTCAAGTCTACGTGGACGGGCTTCCACATGTTTCAGGCCCAAGGAAGTTTTAAAAACAAAACTTTAGGGCAATAACAGATGTAGTGAAGTTGTATTGCACCGGATGAGCGCTGGAGGTATTCTATTATCTACCAATTGTAAGCGTAAAACTGACTTGTATAGCAAAGTAGGTACTGAAGAGCATATACTGCATACATATCACTGTTAGACAAGACCGATATTCAATATTAAAAAAAAATGTGTTTGTAATTTCATTTATTCCAATTTTTCTATCGCGTGCCTCTACCACCATCCAGATGAGCCACCACTGGACCACCCGCTGCCGCCTCCGCCGCCGCCGAGTTTCCAGCCTCCTCCGCTGCCGCCGCCGGACCAGCCGCCTCCACTGCCGCCTAATTTCCAGCCACCGCCGCCGCCGCCGCCTCCGCTCGACCAACCGCCGCCGCCTCCACCGAGTTTCCAGCCGCCGCCGCTGCCGCCGCCGAGCTTCCAGCCTCCGCCCCCGCCGCCGCTCGACCACCCGCTGCTGCCGCCTCCGACCTTCCAGCCGCCGCCGCCGCCTCCTCCGTAACCGCCACCTGTAATGAAATGTTCTATCAATTCCTCCAACCGACAGCGTAGCCTATATCGTATGAGGGTCGAAAAAAAATTTTGGTTTTGGTTTCGTCTCCACGATTAATTACGATCGATGTAAATTAATGTTGAATAAAAATTATTATCAAAAGCTTATTTAGTAAGTGGGAACAATATGGTTTTTGATGCAAGCATGAACCATTTCTAACGTAATAGTAAACTTTCAAAGTAACGGTATTGCGAAATGAAAAATTTCATAATAGCGAGTGAATGGATGACCCTCTTGTGCAGTCTTTTGACCTCTGTTATTATATGGTATAGACCATGATCCTATACACAAATTATGATATTACTGCCAAATATTATATGTACATAGTCTGTATATGCTTAAAACTATAAATTAAAGTTCTGCTAAGTAATAAAAAAACACTTTCTACTACCTAACTTACTAAGCTTCGAGGTATTACTATTGCGCCAATTCTCAACTTCAGATCTGATAATTTATAACTACCTTTGTCTTAGTCTCCGTAATCAGGCCAATTTTGTAACACGACTGTTCAAACTCTTATTATTACACATTCAAGTTCTTATTATTAGCTAACTGTTGCTCGGCTAAACTACTCGTACTATATTTTGATACTATAAACGCAGGAAGGTTTTTTTTAACATATGTAAATAAAAATAATTTTTCAATTAAATAAGGCATTTCTGTTCAGTAATTATACATATATATACTTAATTTTATTATAAGTCAAAATTGTCTCTTGTTGTTTTTATTTTAGCTTTTCTTTGTTATTTTTTCGTTTCGTTTAAAAGAACCAAATAATAAAAGTTGTGACACTTACCGTAACCACCGCCGCCGCCGCCGCCACCTCCAGTGGTTATAATTTTGATGATCTTTACTTCTAAAACAGAAAAAAGACATTGCCGATTACGTGGTGTGAAAATATTGTATATTCATTATTTAGGCTTAGTTGACTTTATACCTTTGCAAAACGAAACAAGGAGGTGACTTGTGAACTAAAAGAAAGAGTTTGACTAGCTATATCTACAGAGCCATTGATTTTATTTTTTCAATGTTGTTATGTACAATATGATACGTTATAAAATCATGAATAATTTTGTGCGTTGAAACAGCTTTCATATCTAGTGAGTTGTAAAGTAAGAAGCAGGGACGGTTAGTGGTTTAGATTTTAGCCTCCAATTCTGGGAGCTGGCATTCGTACCCCCCTACCTCCATTCCCTTACGCATCTTTAACTTTACAATCATAGGATTGTATGACATTAAGGCATTTTTAAAACTATGCTGTCACTCGTTATAACGTTGAAAAAAAACATCGGTGGAAAATCTATGCGCCAACTCTATATTTTAAATCCATCGTTTACTGTCAACTAAGCTTCCAATAGTGAAAAACTAAATGATAATAATCGTTAATTTTGGAATACAAGTTCCATCCACATTTAGACAAATATACTTAATGTTAACAACAATTCTACCTTAATCTATACCTTAGATATTTTTTTTACTATAATGAATGCTGTTTCGTCGTATTCTAAAGAAGATATTCTAGAATTTGAGATATTCTAGATAAAGAGGGCTATTTACTAAATATCATGAGTGGTAATTGCATCTGGTTTCTACAAACAATAGTGTGACATAGGTATTTTGTGCTCAGCTGCGGATATTATGATATGGAGACTTGATTAGCGTTGAAAAATTATTGGCTCATCTGTTTTTAAAATTAACTTACGGCCACCGCTGCTACCGCCTCCGTAACCGCCGCCGCCGCCCGACCATCCCCCGCTACCACCGCCGCTCGACCATCCCCCGCTACCACCGCCGCCCGACCATCCCCCGCCGCCGCCGCCAGACCATCCACCGCCGCCTCCCCCGATGTAGCCCGACTGCACTCCTACCACAGCGATAGCCAACAAACATACGAAAACCTGAAAATCAATGCATTAATATCATTTATCTTCAATTACCTATAATCTTAGTTAATAGTCACGGTATTAGTTTGCTTTGGAGAATTGCGCAGGATTTATTGTTGTTTTTAATAAATATATATCTTGTCTTACAACTAAACGTGATTCCTCCACATCAAGGTATCCCATGTTTGCTTAAAGGCTCGCCTATGTAAATCGCAAATAGGAAACACGTTTTTTGTTTTTATGTTGAACCAGGACAATTTCAAGGGAAAATGTATTGTCACATATTCTATTTAGTATGAATAACATCAGAGCAACTGTGTTCGTTTGTTACCTTCATGACGAGGCTTCGGTCAATGCTTGATGAGGGGTCGACGGTGTCGCGTTTTATACGACGATACATCTCCCACTCACAGGCACAAGTGCTTCGGAGAGCTGCGAGGGCCACGAGGCGAACGGAAGCTCTTCCGCGGCTCTCGCGTCGTGATGCAACCTATTGTCCCTGTACCGACTGATCAGACCACCATCGCCGTAATTATGAGAACTCGTTCATACTTTAAACTTTGATTTAGCTTAGTTTCCCAGTAAGTAATAATTTTGACATAGATAATAGCGAAACAAATGAAACATGTTAGTAATTCATATACACCGTACACGTTGTTAAAATGTGGGACCGATGCTATGATTTATTTTAGTGTTTGCTTTATGTTCTCATCGTATATCCTACACTCAGAAACTTATGTATAATGAAATATGTCATACCTACCCTACCTTTTAGGTCTTGGTGTTTGATTTATGTTGCCACCTATTCTTGCATTGCATTTAAAATTCTTATCAGCTGTATAAGCGTAGATGTGATTTGTAATCCTTCTGAACTCTCCTCTAAAATAATGAATGATGCGTGTCAATTTGGCAGGCAGTTTTATGATTCAAAAACAAGTGTATACAAAAATTATCTGCGAATGATTACGCAAATGACGTTCTTTTTTTTATAACTTAGTATTAGAAGATGCGTAACATAAAGTGAACAACAGAGTTACCAAACAAAATTATCATTTAACAAGAAAAATTAAAATAGACATTGCGTAAGTAGTGGTATATGGAATAGCAGACATCGCCCGAGCACAAATCTACATATATCTTAACTTTCTTAAAGCAATGAAGATATCAGCCAAAACCAGAAAAAAGTAAAATTATTTCGCAAATAAGAAAGAAAGGATGTTATGGCTATAAGGAAGTCATCTCACGATTTGTGCACATAGATAGATTACAAAACTGAGTGTATCTACTACTGGCCGATCTTCAGAAGCATCGTGCGCTACTGATTGAGTAGTTCTCTACCGTACACACGGTCCTATGCATATTTAATTTAAAAATATATCTAAAATATGCTAGCAGTGCTACTTACAATGGCTAGATATTGCTGAAGAAACACACACACAAAGAAGAAAAAGGTACTTTATAGATATTAACCATTCCATATTTTTGCTATTCAAAGGAGCTTGAAAAATGATAGCATAAGCTATTATGATATATAAAAAAATAGTTTTTTGTATTAAAGGGTTTTGTTTACATATACATTCACTTTCTTGTATTGATAAATGTCATAATATTTTGTTAATCTTTTATTTGTTAATCTGTTATTCTTTCGATAGCTAGTAGGTAGAGTACATCTACATATAGATACTTGTATCTTGTTAATAAATACATTCTTTGTGACAACCATAATTCTATGTACCTATCTATTTCCTAACTATGTATAATGATACATACACCTCTTATATCCACAATCTTATATTCAACTAAGTAAAAGTTTCCGAGCATCGAGTTCACAATATAGTGTTTGTAATTTTCGATGTAATAAGAACTGTTTGCGTAATGTTGCACGTATTTAATATTTACTTTGCTACCAGTATTGACTATTGCAAAAAATTGCTTGATATGTAATATTATCCTCTACGTGCATGCACAAGTTCTCGATTGCTACCCGTCATAACCCGTCAAAAACACGCCCATATGACTGATGCGATGTTGACGAATACCGAGAACTACTTAACTATATGTATATAAATTATAAATTGCTATTCAATTATGTACGTACTCGTATGTACCTTCGAAATATTTATCTGCGCCTTTTAAAACTACTTTGGTCTATTTATCCTGTAGATTTAACTCTATAACAACGATTATTTTTATCTATCTGGAGAGAAAATCCTCGTTTCCAGTATGCTATCCATCACTCTTAGCTAATTTAATTTTTACGCTATGAATCTAATACTTCTTGATAATCTAACTCACATCAAACTATCAACTTTCGAAAGGTTGGATGAAAATGTAACAACCACGTTTAGTAATTACATGCTCCATCCCAGTGCGATGGTTGCAGACAAATACGAAACATTGCACTCGAGTGCGCATGATGAAGCAATTGCAAGTAAATCACGTTCTCACTGACCGACACGCACAATCTCGAAGCTATTAGTATACAGTAGTATTATTGGATAGAACTACAACCTGCGTAGGCTAAAATCATTGGCCATGGTGTTTTGTGAACCTGACTATTGAGCCAGGGGTTGCACGATCGCTTTTCACCCACGACATTGACAATACCCACCTGTGTGATGAACTTGGATATTAGTCGTGTTTGGAAGCCAAAGAATCTATATAAAATTGTATCTAAGAAATGTACGTAGAAAGGTACGCTATGACGTTTATCAGCAGATTGTTACCACAGTACAAACAGTGTCTAGTTTATAAACTTTGTGATATTAATATAGTTTCATAATGATTCTGGTGGTCCTTATGATTTTTCCGTTGCCCTTTTGTACACATAATTTTATTTTTACGCATCTTAATTTTTGAGCAACCTATAATAACGTCTTTTGTGTACTAAACTTCAATATCAGTTCAGTTTTAGAATATCTCACGTTCCATAATCTATATTTGTATTTTAGATACCGACGCAGGCAAGTACCTACTTTATACGCAAAGGCCGAATGAATGCAGTGAGAAGTGCTTAGAAGAGGTTACTAATTCAAGTGAAGACAAGATTACGCAGACAGAAGGTCACGGAGGCGTAAACAGTAATTATGAGTCATGGTCTTATTTATTTCGTATTTTTCTTCTTCTCGATTTTTTCATGGGCATTTGATACCTAACGTTCACTAGATATATACCTACTTTAACATTTAAATTGTTCGCATTAAATAGTCCACTATGACCTGCCTGTTAATTATGAGATAACAAAAAGAAGTTATGTTGAATAGTACTCATATTGTGGAAAACAGATGTAAAAACTGTGCACACATATTTATTGTTTGTAAGCATCCTGATGTTTCCTTTTGTCATATAGGTATGTCATACGATAGCGTTTTGTTCAAATTTCGTTTGATGTGAAGCGTAACTATGCATACGAAATATGTAGATCACGTGTGATTAGAAGAAGCCTGTTCACATTTTAAGAGCGTGGTAAATGGAGTTTAAAAGTGAAGAGTATGATAGAAGTTTAAAAGTCACGTTTAATAACAGTGCTAGCCTACGAACAAATAGACCTGTATTTGTTAAATAAATGGAAATACCACGTTTAAAGCTCCTAGTACGACAACGAATAACACAATCGATTACATTTCCTTCTATATATTTATATTTGTATTATGCACATTGGATATTTCATGGATTTTATCACTTAAGTATCTTTGGTCTACATTATCGCCCGCCTGCATTTCAACAGACCCCGTATATTATACAAATATTTTGTAAAAATATTGAAAAACATTTATCGACGCTCAACAAATAACAATAATAATAATAATCACTTCCATCAACTTAATGGGCGGTACGTAATAAATTGGCGAATGTCAAATGACCGATTTGTGCAACCGTTAACTGCTGTGCCATCGGTTGTGGGTTCGAATCCCAGCCACAACTAATATTCAGATGTTCGGCAATATGACATATAAATATTAGTTCTGCATGATGTTAGATAAAACAAGTTTTCATAAATGTTTTCTTGAAATTAATTTACTTTCAAATCTATATTATACTACATAGATGTTTTAGTTTATTAGCTGTCTGGTTACCATATCACATGCGCTGCTTAGTTTTGGACCGGTGTAGATTTGTATGAAAATCGTTCCATAATATTATTATTATTATGGTTTTCGTGTGTGGTTTGTGCCGATCTTTGTGTGATATTGTAAAGGATGATTTAAAAAACAAGCTCTAAAAGTGCCAATAATTATCGAGTACTTTACCCACCCATCTCATGTTAATAAATCGTATAATCACAGTGTTCATCATGACCATATTAAAAACACAATTCAAGGTTGTAAGAGTGAGAATGTCCAAATCTAACATGTTAAGGTTGCATGGACTGAAGATTAAATCAATTAAAGATTTAGGGTTCAATAAAAATATTCGATTACAATATCCACCTTGGCCAATATTATCCGTTTCTCTATGTATATACCTAATAAATGCAAAAAACTTGATCTTGTTTACATTGTAAATATTGTAGATCAACATTGATTTTGGAATTACATATTTTTGGTAGAATTAATTACGACCATTTTAGGAATTTGCATCTCCTTTCTTCTTCTAGGATAGATCACATTTACGTATTCTGTTACGTACCAATTTACCTGTATAAAAATTGTGTTAGCAATATATTTGACGAATTAAACGCATATGTAAGTAAACACATCTGCATCCTTAGGCTAAGGACCTTAGCGCATACGGAGGCTAAAATAGCACAAACTAAGCAAATGTCAAACTAATCGCATCATCATTTTGATTTGATGAAGCGCTTTACCGTTGTAATAAATAGTTGAATCTACGTATTTGCTCATTATTATAATTTTAAGTATATATAAACTTAGCACACACTTTTAATTTGTTAAAAAAAATTATTTCTGGGAAATATAAAATTGCTTACCAACGCTTTGTAAGTTAATCTTTATACCTATAAATATATTAATCATTTAATATGTATTATGTAATGTGGATGTATTATGTAAGGTGGAAAATTTCTGATTTAGGTATACGAGAGTGCAAACGAAACTGATGGTAACAACTCCGATATAATATATACGAGTAAGTACATTACATTTATAACCGTTCGCTCATTATTATTAGCTTTATTTCGACATGCCATCGATAGGTGTGTTTAGCTCAGTGCCGGCTTGTCTTGTTGCGAGACTGCAAGACGAGAGGGCGCGCGGCATACACAGACAGATGCGCGTCCTGAATATTTAGCTGTCAGTGTGCAGTAAATGAACTAAGAATCCACGGGTCACGGATGCAGAATGAATCAACATTATACGCTATTTGTGGGAGTACATAAGTCATCTGCGTGACGATTAAAAATATTTTTAATTCATGTATCAATTTAATTAATTTCTCTCATATGCTTTTTCGATATAGGTAATTATCCCGCCAACAACTTAAACGTATAAGGTCAAATACCTCGGTACAAAAACCTTGCAAGATAAGTACTTGGATAACTTGGATTACGGCTTCGCTAATATGTATAAGTGAGTTCAGAAAACGTCTTCTTGCATACGTGGTCCTGTACGAAGTTTTCGGTCTCCTTACTATTAAATTAGGTACGTACGTAAATGCTCCGATTCCTCGTCGCGAGTACTACTACTGACTATTGACAATGTTGTATTAGATCTGGTTCGAGGATCTGGACACGAACATACCGTTGCTTATGTGGGCGGATTTTTTATTGTAGGTAAATGTCTTTTTCTAGGAAGGCATTTATCAGACACAACGTATCTACTAACATATTTCCAAATAGTTCTCGAGAAATCATAGACCCCTAGCCATACAAAATTTCTCAATGTAGGAGTATCAATTTTCGCAGTTGAATGTTCTGCAGTAAAAGAATCTACAGAAGATTTAACCAAAGTTTATTTTTAAAAAGAAACACCATTTTATTCACTTCCCAAAGAGACAAATTTAAGTTAGCCCAGATGTGGGATCTAATTGTCTCTATGTAAAAGTGTAAATTGCTGTGTGTGAGATATTATCATTAGTGACGTGTGTTGAGATATTATGTAATATAACTCGATGTAGAATATTAGACGTAGAGCATTAGTCTCTGTCAACGGTCCATCGTCACCGCAGTTTCGCTGTGACCACGACGCATGCGTCGAGGTGCTCTTATTCGGATATTTTGTGGTTTGTTGTTGTTCGACCCTGTCATTGGTCCACTACTGGACCGGGTCTCCTCTCATAGTGAGAGGGGTTTAGGCCATAGTGTACCACGCTGGCCAAGTGCGGATTGGTAGACTTTACACACCTTAGAAAATATTATACTTTATAACATCTCTAAGGTGTGCAGATTTACTCACATGTTTTCCTTCACCGCTTTAGCAAGTGATATTTAAATTTTTAGTTATAAAACGCACGTAACAAATCAGAGGCCTGGATCGAACCCAGACCACCCGAGTGAGAAGCTGAATTTCCAACCACTAGGCTATGTGGCTTATGTGGTTTGTTAGGACTATATTTCTCAATGATCTATGTTTATAAAGTTATATACTGGCACTAACTATAATTAATCTATTGTATTCAAAATCACTTTATTTTATGCATTATGAAGTGTATAAATATACGTAGTAAACATCATATAATTTTAATATTACAGTTATCATTAATCAATGTTATTCGCCCCTTAAGAAGGCCGGAAGAAAGAAGCCGGAGTCTCTTTTAAAAAAGAAAAAACAGATTTGCCATTATTTAACAGAAATAACGATATATATTTCTTTGCTAAAAAAGTAGTAGGTATATAAACATTTTGAATAACGATACTAATATTACAAGTGTGTTTGTTTGTCCTTCTTTCACGTCTAAGCGGAGCGGTATAGATAAGATTTTTGATATATACAGTTGATTTACATATTTTTATCACAGACGTTTTCATAGGATCACAACAATACTATTTACGCACCTAGGTTTTGAGCTAATAAAAAAATTATATGTCTCAAGTATGTCATTGCGGTGCAGTTTAGAAAGGATTGGAATGGCACAGATGCAATAATAATTGCTTCCGTTTATGTACGATGCTCAACGCCGACTCTACGTGTAATAGATAGGTACTGTTGAAATAAGTAACCACTTTTGAAATTTAATTTTGTTATGAATGTTATAATTTTTACGCTTGTTCAGGTAGTTATTATATAAAAGAAACTATCATGAGATGTTCTTGATTGATTTAATTCGGCTACTTAAAATACTACTCTTCTATATACAATATGAGCACTTCGTTTAAACCTTTAATGGAACGAATTACTTCTTCTTCTTTCTGTCAGGACGGCTACCTCCCATATCCTGCAGCTGTTGTTTCAGTTCAAGAAGCTGGTTGTCGGGTACGTAACGGATCTCCTCGTGGGCAATGGTGTGTTCGTGTACATTGAGGGTGCAACCTTCCGGTAGCAGAGCTCGCCCCACTCGCAACAAAGTTCCGAGCGCCCACGCGGGCACGTCAACCACCTGATACAGATAACAAACTGTTTGTTGTTCATTTTAATTTAGGAATTATTCACCTAATCCAAAATACGGTTTTCGCAACTTCAGGATGTTAAATAAACCAGGTAGGACCAGCGGAGATCTGGCGAGGCGCAGGTCAGTGCGTTTGTTATATGACACAGTATTAACATACCGGTATTGAAATTATGTCAAAAATTAACGACAAGTAAACTTTAAAAGTCGAGAAGAGCATCGGAGAGATAACAGACGAAAGGCGCGCGCGCAGTCTCACTTACGCTCGCGTATCTCCATAAAGATACATCATTTATTGGCGTAATGTGCGATTCGTTTAAAAAATTTGGGGGCGCGCTCCGCACTTTACCAGGTGTGCATCAACGTGTAGTCAGAAAGAAAGGTTTGTTTGTGGAAAAATTTTTGCACCTTCTCAGATGATTACACAGGTGCCTAGATTGTAATCAGACCTATCAAACATTATTAATTTAAAGAATTTTTATTTATATGTTTAAGCGTAGCATGTCATGAAGTAAAAATTTACAAATCTGTTGAGTTGGCAGGTGGAAACATAAACAAATCCTCTTATCATTCCACTGTTGGACGCAGGTTAAGGTGTTGATCTGTTTTGCTATAAAGTGTGGGTTAGCAGCTAGAACAGTACATTTTGGATTTTGAAATCACATATTAACTTCCTCCTTCATCAATGGGAAAATAGTAGGATGAAAGTAATCGAGAATATCTACGGATCACTACCTGACAATATTTTTTCTTAGCTAAAACTTGATTAGCAGTGACTGGCATTTATCTGTTTGTTTAATAAACTTTAAAAACAAATTTATATAATGTGGTTAAAGCATATAAACTTGCCTGGACGTTGCGTTCATAAACATTAAGGTAATACACTGAATCTACTGCTGTTCCTCCAGGTTTGTATCGCTGAATTTTCAATTGTTTTGCTGGAGTTGCCCAACTGACATGAAATTAAGAATAAGTTAAAATAAGAATACAGCTGATCAAAAGTAGTAGCAGTGGCAGCTTCCGGAGTAAATTTACTCAAGCATGGCAGAGTCATATATGGAGGGATACATTGCACCCTGTTTTGTACCTCCACCATATATAAGCCTTTTATGTAGAAGTGGAAGTGTAGGGCAGCCAAATACAATAAAAAAAATCGATTTTCTCAGTCAATTTTTTTTCCCGTGTTCATGATAACCGGTAAAGTAACATACCTCTAATAACAGATAATTTTTATATACATTATTCAAAACCTGTTGGCCTTCCCGTACCAGTAAAAGGTATACATTATAATAATGTTCTTTTGATTCTAAAATGTCCAAAGTTGACAATGTCCATGGACTACAATAGAGATGGTTGCCTGCTTTATACTTATACACATTGAATTTACTTCCAGAACTGAGCTTTATTTATCTAGGTCGGGATTGAAACTAATAACCCAGGTATAGCAGTTTGTTGCACTTGCCACTACCTTATGACCATTCCTGACTACTAACCATTCATCCACCTGTATTCCCATGTTTTCTGCAAATCTGTGAATCTCACTCTGACATGCTTCAAGCACTGTATAATCATAACCTTTCAGTTGAAGATTTAAACAGTCATAAACCGGTTCATCTGGTTCCATACTCTGAAAGAGTAGCACAAAAATATTATACACTTAATAATAATATAGTAGCAAGTAAAACAATATGGATGTTATAAACAGTTTACCGAAACGTAAAAGAGATGTGTTAAATGACTTGAAACATTTTATTGTGAAGACTAGGAACATTCATGGATTCAAAGTAGACTCCATCAATGGGACTGTTAATGTTTAATTGGAACAGTTAGTAATAGGGGTTGATAAGAATATTTATTAGCTAATATTTTCATTGCAATTGTTGTGATGGAACTAATTTGCAAGTTTGATTTCGTATTAAAATATAACTTACAATAAGATAATCAGGTTCGTACAGATCGGTTTTGTGTCTCATTTGTTTATTAAAATAGGCTGTGGGTGCGACGAGTTGGTTAGGTTTAACATAGTTGCTTAATTTCACCTGTAAAGTAATCGTTACCGATTTTTAAACTCTCAAATATAGATTTATGAAATGCAAAACCTACATAAAATATTGCATGCGAGTACTAAACAACAAATTATTATCTTATTAGGTTGGAATACTTACAAGTCTGCTTATTCGAGATGCAAACATATTTTATTAATTGACTATTATACAGTAATCCTAGTTCTTTCACTGTGTAGTAATAGAAATATTTGAAATGATAATTGTAATTTGGAAGTTCGGAAAAAAAGTTCTAGTTCTAAATCTTGATATTAGAACTTCTAATATCTATTACCTATTGCTTGACTTGATAAGTGTATGACATGTATAATCTGTCAAATTTATTCAGGAATGACCAGTGAGATAATATACTAGAGCGGGGGAACCAGACTAAAATGTGTCAATTGAAGAAAAAAGGAAAAGCCAACGAGGTTAACGATCTGTGTCACTTTTTTATGTATGATATGACAAAGATAAGTATACGTCATCATCTTCCCTCTCTTATTATTTGTTGGACACTTGTACTCACAGGCCTGCCTATGGCGCCCGCGCTCTTTGTGTATTTTCTCTATAATGATAATAATAATAACTGGGGATAATTGCACGCACGACTATTTGATCCCAAATATAGTGGTTCGTATAAACAGTAAATAGTGTATTACTATTATATCATCACGCCATCCCTCATAGGGTACGAAAAATCATCGAATGCTAAATAGGTTACATACTGACTGATGGGGGTATCAAGTCCATAGATATAATAGACACATATATATATTATATCTATGATCAAGTGACTTCGTTATCAGTGTATATGATGACAAGAGAGCGATGCAAAACAAAACATGTGGTTTATAAGGATAAAGATGTTATACATTTGATTTTCTGTTTGTATTAATATTTTTGGCAAATCCATAGATAAAAAGTAATTGATGTTTTTCGTACTTTTTATATACAACAACTTTTAATTGGCCTTCTTCTCTTTTATATTATGTACTGTTTATGTCACTAGCTGTAAGTTTTCTTAGAAAAATAAATTAAAAAAAAAAACAAGCAATTTTATATAATCAGCCAGTACATAAGGCATAGGTATAAGCAAAAAATATTCGTCACAGACTTATTATTAGACTTATTTTTCTAAAGGGCTTGTTGAATTTTCAGTCGTCATGTATTATTTTACCAATAGGGTCAATGTATTTGTACAAGTTAGCCTCAAATAAAATTAATGCATTATTAATAAATATGCACGACTAACGGTCGTATTGTAAGCAATACTGAAGAATAAAACATAAATAGCTCTTATAGGTATTTTTTATATGTGTGATGTGCAATAAAGACTTATTGTTCAATTGTATATTGGTTTCGTATAATTAAGTTAAAATAAGTGGGTTACCCTAGAGGCTTTGTAATGTATAAATTTATTATCAAAGTAGCTTTTGTTTAAAATGTCAGTAAATGTCTATGATAATCATGATTTTCTTATCTGTTCAATGTGTCATATCGTCAATGAGAAGGTTACATAGGATTGGATAGCCCTGAATAGAATTTTGAAAATTTTAAGTTTTATAGGGTTCTATAACATCTTGACAAAATAAATGGTGAATCTTTAATAAATATTAATTTTGTGTGAGGATGGCGTCAACGGGCAGTACACCTTTTCCTAAATGGCAGTTAGCTATTCTTCTCGGTGCACCTTTAGCCATTGGCTTAGGTTACCTTTATCTAAGAAATAGATTCGAAGATCCTGAAAAAAAGAAAATAGCAGAGTTGAAGGCAAAAACCACTATTTCATTGGACAACGAGGAAAACAATGCAAAAACGTCGGAGAGCGCTATCGATCGCGCAATGAAATTGAAGGGTGCCGGAAACCGTGCTTTCCATGCAGGCGAGTACGACAAGGCGATTGCCCTGTATAATGAAGCAATTGAAGCTTGCCCTCCGGACCGCCCGGTTGACCTTGCTACGTTTTATCAGAACAGATCAGCGTGTTATGAAAAAAGAGAGATGTGGGATCAGGTGAAGGAAGATTGCACTTTTGCGCTAAAATTAAACGAAAAATATGTGAAAGCTTTTCTCCGCCGTTCTCGAGCTGCTGAAAAGAGTGGAGATTTAGTTCTAGCTTTAGAGGATGTTACATCTGCTTGTATTTTAGAGAGGTTCCAAGTGCAGAGTTCTCTGGTTAATGCGGACCGTATCTTGAAGGCGCTTGGTAGGCAGCATGCACGCGAAGCACTAGCAAGGAGACAACCTGTTATGCCATCAAAGCATTTTATCAAAACATATTTTTCTGCCTTCTCAGAAGATCCAATTGCAAAGATACAATTAGATGAAAAGGATCCTACTCCTTTTACTAAAGCTAAACAAGCCCTAGATTCACAAGATTACGAAGCTGTTGTCGATGCTTGCACTGAAGAGCTCAAATCTGATGGAAAGTACAAATTTGAAGCTTTGCTTTTACGTGCAACCTTCTATTTGCTCCTAGGTAGGCATGATGAGGCGCAGTCTGACCTTGGAAAAGTTATTGACAGTGATGCTCCCATTAAGGTGAAGGTGAATGCTCTGATCAAAAGAGCCTCTCTGTATACACAGCTGGAGAATACTGAGCGCTGTCTTGAAGATTTTGCGAATGCTGCTAAGCTTGACCCCAACAATTCTGATATTTACCATCACCGTGGGCAGGTCTATCTACTGCTTGAAAGAATGGACGAGGCCACAGCTGAGTTTGCTAAAGCTGTGGATCTCAATCCTGACTTTTCAATTGCTTACATTCAGAAGTGTTATGCGGACTATAGACATGCTCAATTACACAAGAATGTGGGAGCATTGACCCAAGTGAGGGCTGATTTTGAGCAAGCTCTAGAGAGATTCCCAAGGTGTGCAGAAGCGTACATTTTATTTGCACAAGTATTATCGGATCAGCAAGAATGGGGGCGGGCAGAGGCATTATTTGACTCTGCTCTGGCTGTTGATCAAAACAATGCAACCCTATATGTACACAAGGGCCTAGTACAGTTACAAAAGAGCACTGATTTTGATAAAGCCGTGAAACTTATCAACAAAGCTATTGAGATGGATGACAAGTGTGACTTTGCTTATGAAACACTGGGTACTATAGAAGTGCAGAGGTAAAGTTTATATTGTTTGTTAATGTTTCTAAATCCTATTCCAAAAGTAACTATCGGTAACCTAGTTTCTCTTGTAATTCAATCGGAACTGTAAACCAATATGAAATGATAAGAACTTTTATCAATGTGGATTCAACCATAACATTATCACATGTGCAGTTTATCTCTGATGAATAATCTCATACCACAATATAAAGATTCAATAGAAACAAACACAAAAATTCTATATAAGTAGAGATAAGTACATTTATATACTTTGTCATTTGCTTATATACAATTTATGTCTCTGATTGATAATATTATATAATAGGACTAAGTTGAGTGAAAGCATTACATAATTTAATTATTGACAGATAGACTTGTTTTTTTTTCATTTACTCAAAAAAGATTTTGAAATAGAATCTAATGTAATGTATTTTATTAATTAACATATTTCTGACTTAAGGATTCAGAATAGGAAATTACAAGATTTTTATATTGTTCTTTATTGATTTATTTTAGGGGAAATCTGAAGAGATCACTAGAGCTATTTGAGAAGGCAATTGCATTGGCAAAAACAGAATTGGAGATGACACACTTGTTTTCATTGAAAGATGCAGCTGCAGCACAACTGAAGGTGTCAGAGCGCTGGGGCTTGGACTGGACTGTGAGCTAAACTTGCTGACAATCTTTTAAATTCTCATGCAACGAGGATAATATCTGATAAATTGTGTAATCATTCAGAATGCCCTATAATACTTAGTAAAAGTTTTTGTTATTTATAATAATGTCATGGTATTTTTCTGGTTAGCAATGATTGTTAGCTTTGGTACCTAGTCAAATTTACCTACTTGCTTATGTAACTTTTACATTACTTTCAGGGACAAAGTTTTATTTTTTAACTGCAAGAACATTGATAATCCAACCTGTCATGCATCTATTTTATAGGCAATGGGTGTTTTATTGTAATAACTAAGTTTTTGTGTGGCTTCTTGATGATGCAGGACCAATTATAGTGTAATGATAAATGTGGGCTATTGGAAATATTGCTTAGTGTGCCATTGAATGTATTATATACATTTTTATCTTTTAGGCTTTCACAGGTTAGATATAAGAGTGGATAATTTGATTGTAATTCAGTTTATTCTCAAAATTAACATGTGACCTACGAAAGAAGTTCTTAAATTAGAATTATTGTTTCAGGCCATTTAAAAATGTGAGATAACTTGTGAATGTAATTTGTAAATAAATTTTTAGATGTTATTCTCGTTGCAATAAAGCAACGTTATTTTCGACCAGCCGCCGCCGACTTATCGCCTAAATGTGAATTTAGCTTATAGCCTCGTCTTTTGCGCATTATAATTATCTAAAACAAATATATCTGGATATAGTGTGTACATACGTTTGTACATAGATGTTTGTTAAAATATCACAAAGTTCTAAATTTAAGATTCCTTACGTGTCATTATGTATTAATACCATAAATATAACAAAAATTGAATGTGTTAGTGAAAAAGTAATTTATAGTTGTTGTAATTATTAAATGTTCACTTAAACGGTATATTATATACATAGTATTGTGTATTATAGACATAACAATGTATTTAAGTACATTAATCTATCTGTGGAATTCAATTAACTAGCAAAATCCAAAAATTATAGTTCGGAGCTATTGAAACATGGTACTTGCCATGAAACATACGAAACGAAAGTAACACAGTATGACATCACTGCCTCTGTGACATGTTGTGTATATTTTGCTTTAGAATCAAAATGATGACTGTAACGCATTTAATGTCAGTAAATTGTGGTATTAATTTTTTGAAATAGTTATTATTGGTTGCATGTATGTTTTTGGACAAAATTTACCAGTTGCGTTTTATGTCGTAAAGGAACGTTAAATCAAATAAATTACCAATTATGTAAAGGTGATTGTTAATGAACACTTGTTATTAAAAATAATATCACATTAATTTTTCATCATAAAAGGTATTTAATGTTTATCATGCTGCAGATTTATGACAGATATGTTCATATTGAGTAGTCTTTAGTCTTTACATATAGGATCAAACACTAATTAAAAAATGTCTCATAACCTGTAACCGAAAAGATAAATAATATTTATCTATAATCATATGATTTAGCGGCGACTCCAGAAACGACCTGCATCAGTCAACTTACTATTTTCAAAATGTGTAACAAATTACTTACATCAAATTTCGCACAGGTAATTTGTTTTGTAGTAGCGCGAAAACTTTTACGTATAGTAAAATAAAGCAGCAATATTTAATTTGGCTTTATTTTATCCGTTATCAGACATATTTGTCGGGTGATTGTATTATTACATAAAACAGATCATACATCGAACAACTTTTTTATTTGTATTTCAATGCTGCCATTTAATCTTGCCCACTCCTTATATCTTTCATTTGATGTTCAATACATGGTTTAATAGCGACATACGTTATATGTGTATGTACTTATATCAAAATTTAAATTTACATGTGTTTTATGAATGTTTTCAAGTTGTCATATATTTATTTGTCAGTAGGTATCCTATATAATAATTGCATTTATGAGTATAAAACTTATTACTAGTGTTTAGTAAACTAAATTAGTTTGCATTGGTTTTGAGGCACTCGTAAATCTTAGCCAATCTTAGTTTGCGTACTGCTTTTATGCGTTCTGTAATTTACCTCAACGTCTACCACCGTGGTCAAATCTAACTTGGCTGACAATGTAACTTTTGAAAATATGATATAGTTATATGATGAAAGTGGATTTTTTGTAATTCTAATACCAACTCGTTAGTGCAATATTTAATTGATGTAACACTAAAAATAATGTCTACGTGATATGTAATTATAATGACGATACTGTAATTTTAGAATTTCAAATCTAAATAATTTCGTTAAAAAAATTACATTTCATTTAAAATGGCACGTTGATTCACGTAACTACATTCGTGGCTATTAATTCATACAAAATATTAATATTCATATTAATTCATACAATTTGAGATTTTTCTTATTGTGACGCACAAATTGTTTTAATCATTTGTTATTGTTATATAAACTTATAAAATAATCGTTTTTTATTCCAAAGCATGAGTGTGAAGATTGTTTCCGAATCATTATTATAATAAGTTACAATTGTAGACTTAGTTTATGTAGTTTTTATACACTGTTCATAGCTCTTCCATATAACTAGTAAACAAGTAGCTACCGATGTGGTTGTAGAAGCGTGTGCAAAACCAATGCAAGTTATATTTTTTATTTTAACGAATATTTAGGACGATAGTGCATTTTCTGCATATACAAATATTTATCGCACATTTGTGGTATTTCTTAATGACTCTTGGCATCTTAAATATTCCTAAACTTAATTTTTTATGTTACAACGTAATAATTATGTAAGTTCTGTTGTGTCGTGTTTTTTGGGTCCAATATTTTGTCAAACGTTACAGATCTCCGCATAAATCAAGTAAATGTAGAGATTTGATCGTCGTGTGTAGGTGCACAAGTAATGCGTGTAGTTGTGCGGCGGTATATGCATGCACATGCATGGAGTGTGCCCAACTTGTTACCGTTCCGAATTGAAACTGTAGATAGTTGGCCAGACGTAAAACCTTTAACAAAACAATTAAAGGGCGCCTAGATATTTTGGATGCACTTAAAATTCATCAGTTAGTTTGTGGATTTAGGAATATTGTTCACAAAGGTTCGACAAGAATTGTTACCTCACCGATAGTGAATAGTTATCAATTTATGTAATTTCAAAGTACATTAATTAAACATGTTATGTCTCTGATTTCAGTTTTATTTTTACTAGTTGTGCCCTGCGCTGTTTCCGGTGTTACCCTCGTAGATTACGGTTCCGTTTGAATATCGGGATAAAAATATCCATGTGTGTTAATTAAGCTTATAGGTAACCTGTGTGCTAAATTTCATACAAATCCGTCCGGTAGTTTTTTCCCGTCTAGTTACGCATCAATTTACAATTTTATTGTATTTTATTTTATTACATTGAAGAAAATGGTTGACTATTTTATGTCTAGTATAGTTACTCATACATGAATTCGAGTTTTGACTATGTCGTTTCTACGATTAAATGTATATACCTATAAATTCCTCATCTTTCAATTGATGACCCATTTAGAACGGCTAATCCGTTCCCAATATTAACCCGGACAAATAGAAAGACGAAGAAAAGACACAAAAATTTCAAGATGCACTTCAGAAAACAGTTATTTTGAAATCGCAGAGACTTTTTTATATGTATACAATTTTTGTGATTTAAATAAACTATTAGGTCACGATTGCCTTAAGACAGCCTAAATGGGCATTCCTATGACATTGTATTTTATTCAAGTGGTAGGTGCTCTTCTGTGTTACAATGGAACCTTTACAAATAAACAATTTGGTGAAGATCCTTTGCAGACGAGGTCTTTCTTTGTGCGCAATAGTAAGGCTTTTTCCAGGCTCCGTTGTTCCTTGACGACGTTATGCGGTGGTGAGAACGTAATCTAATTTAGTTCTTCTAAAAAATTAGGCGCCATATCCTTTCTATGCCATTAATGATAATAACATTACGCAAACTTACATAAAATGTATATATGTGTTGGTTAAATAGTTTCACACAGAAAGGTGACATGATTATTATTGAGATAGACGATTGATATGTTATTATGACTTATGATTATAACTATGATCGAATTGCTATCAACTATAATCAATCTTTAATTTGACATTCGCCTCAAGGTTGTCAGTGTTTGTAAAAGATTACATTGAAATTGTAGGTAATTGCAGTTATGAAAACTAGTTTCGAATATATGTTTTTAAACAGTATTTTGATAATGTATTGTGTCGTAAAGGGAAAGGCATTATTGTGTTACAATTGCTCAACGACTCATCGGGACAAAGGGCACTGCGCTGGAGACTTTGTGACACCCACACTATACTTTAACCACAGCAGAAGGTTTTTGATCAACTGTACTGGAGATCTACCTGGTTACAAAGCTCTTTGATTATTTCTATTGGCCAAAAGTTTTCAATGCGCAGTCCAGGGAAATCTTGATTTTATAACTTTCAATAAATAATGTACCGCATATATTGCATACCATTTTTTGGACTGATTTTATTGTTACACTGCTGGGCACGATTTTCCTCTCATTCCTTTAGCATACATTCAGCTATATTTTACGTAGGTACTACCTATGTAGATATTTTACCGGCTCAGACGGAGCATCTAGTCAAAATACAAATGTATTTATCATCCATCACAAAGTGTAAGCTCCATTCTGCTTGAATTCAGATGGTGTAGGCAATAATTTATTTATTTGTTAACAAAATGATAAATTAATAGTTTACATTTGGATACAGAATAAACACTTATTATCATCACCAAAATGTTAGTTCTGAGCGACAAGTGAATCCACACTCGTTACTGACCGCTTTACCAACACTTCAGGCGTGAAAACCTTGGAAAATAACTTCCAAGTATTCCGCGTGTGTAACCGCGATCTGCCAACATAAAATTACTATTTGGGGCCATCCAGGAATTACTTCACACGAATTTAATTCTTTTATGACCTCTCTCTCGTCCTTGTCACTGTTTTGGGACTCTCTCTTATGACTCATGTAGATTGAAACTTTACACCTAAAAATAATTAAATAAATACGACTAACTAACCTAACCTAACCACTATAATTTTCAAGTTTTTTTTTACAATCAAACCAAAATTTCACATACTATACTTTAGATTCGGACATGTAACATTCCGAAGTTTATATTCTCTCACCCCTTGTTACACTATATAACACTTCATCGACTCTCTATCCTCAACGTGTGTCTGTGTGTGAATTTATGGTTGGCCCCTTTCTATTAATTACTTAAATATTGAGAGTTTTTAAAAAGCGTCTGTTTCTGTTTAGCAAGGGCAATGTGTTTTGTTCGATCCTGGAGTGCTCGGGCTAAACATGCGTGGATAATACAAAGAGGCTGTTACCAAGTAGCCAACGAAGACAACCTGCTTCAAGACTTGTCTATTCCCACCAGAGCTATGACTTGTAAACACCAACGGTAAACAATAAACTTCTTTATCAATTTATTGTATTATGTATATGCGTGTGCAGTAGATACTTTTATAAAGTAAGAGTAATGGACAGTAGTAATGTCTGGTTTTATTTCAGTTTGGCCGACGCGGAATATAAAGTATGCCTATGTCAAGCAGACTGGTGTAATACAGCAGCTTCGCGAATTGTTTACACATCTTTGTTAAAAAATGGAATGTGGGCATGGGCTTACCTCTTCGCCTTGGGTATACTTGTAAGGACTTATGTTTTATCTATTCTCTGAATGTACATACGTTAGCCCACTGGAGACTCTTCATCATTCTTGATTTCCTATGAACTGTGTAGATTGCAATAAACGTTGACTTTATCGGTTTATAAGCAGCTTTCACTTTATCCAAGCTGCCTCTGTCTATTTCTACGAAAAGGATGGTAAGAAGTGTGTGTGTTAGTGGGCCGCGTCCGCTGCGGCGCATACATCTTTTTTTGTAAACATGCCTCAATCTAAACCTATATAATTAGAAAAATATAAATGTTTGTGTTAATTATTCAATAAAAATAAAGAGCAAATTATAGTATACTCCTCGTACTTCCCAACACTACGAGTATGTGTTTTATTTATTTATCTTTATTTCAGGAGAATAAAAAACGTATTACGTAAACAAACATTATAATCCTATAATACATTATATGACACCTTTATTAAATAGTTTACTAGAAACGTTATATATGGTTAATTATAACATAACAGAATAGAATGTATTATTTCAATTATTTGATTATAAGCAATATTTATATATATCCAATTAAGGGTTTAGTAAATCGAAAAAGGTAATTTTTTCATGGTAAAATTGTTATCGTTATACATTATACGTTATACGTTATACATACATACCTAGTACATAAATACATAATAGGTAAATGTTTAAATGTTTAAGCATGTTTAAATTTCTGCTACAGAAAACATTATATTTGTTAGAAGTAAACGAAGTAAATTAGAAATACGATAACGAACAGAATTTTATTTGTTTTGATCTATTAATAATTCGTTATACAGAGCTCTTGTATTTTGAAAACGAACTTAAGTTTATTTATATTTTGAATTGTTTTTTTCTTAACACGAGATCGGTTTTAGAAGCTTAAAATATAGTACTGTGTAATTCAAGAAATGCCAATTTACGTATGAACGGATTGCGGTGGGAATATTTGCATCTCTCTTATTACACAGACCTACTACAATTTTTTGATTCAAAAATTGAATTAATTTTGATTCTTTTCATCTTTGACGACTTCGAATATCCTAAGATGATTTCAATTTACTATGTACCTAGACGAAGGCGGTAACTCCATTCGATTATCATCGAAACCAGTATTTGGTATTGTACTCAGTATTCATTTAACTACAATTCGAATGGTTTCAAGTATTTGTATACATGATAATTTAATTAGTGAATGAATTTTGTTCATCGGTTCTGATTTTCGGATTCATCGTCGTCGTCCCCTTCGAGATCATTTAACGCCGAAGCTGAACCGCCGGTTATTGCTTGTGCTATCAATCCAGTGATCCCAGTATCATTTCGCTTTCTTTTGAAGAAGTTATAAACGTATTCCTCTAGTGTGTCTTCATCAAAAGGTAATATATCTTCAAGTTCTATTTGTCGCTTGGTTCGGTTTTGCGCCACTGAGGGTTTAGTAAGAGTTATATAATTATTTTCCTCGCTATCTACTATACCTTTCCTGTAAATCTCTACTGGAACTTCGCTACCATCACTGACATCGTATTTTATGCCAATATCGGTCTCCTGTATTTCAATTGAACCTAAACCGTTGTCAAGTAATGATTTCAAATTTTTAGCTCTACCAACTCTATAAAAGTCTGTTTTTTCGGAATGTTTGGTGTGTTTCTGTTTGATTGGATGCAAATGTTTTACTTCATTTGTTGTATTTAACCTAGGTATTTCATTATCCAAAGCATTTGTAGAGCCTTTTGTCTTCGAGCCGTAAGTTTTAACTTTGGAATGACCTTGAATTATTAAATACATTGGTAACGAGGGTGCTTCAGTAGTAGTCGCCGTATCCTGTGACATATTGGTTATAGATGTAGTAGTTGGCATGGGAGTCGTAAAACGCATATGTAAGTAGGGATCATGAGTGAAAGTTACTTGCTGATCGTGAATTAAATTGTTGACAACATGAGGATTAACATGAATTGGCTGGTAGTGTACAGTAGTTAAACTTTCTAGTTTACTAAGGGGTGGAGGTTGCATTGTTTGCATAAATTCTAGTTTCATCACATCTTTGGTTGTTGTATGATCCTTAAATACATGTACAGTCTCTGATGCATGAGCGTAGAGATTATCTTCCGGTCTTTCGGAATCTGGTATCATGGGCATGGACATCATCGGACTCAACATATCAACCATATTGGGTTGTGTTTTCACATTTGGTACAGGTGTGGGTAGAAATGTGTAGGCATTTTTTTCCGTTGTTGTATCATCATAGTAACTTTGAGTGTCAGCGGAAGTGTATGGAGTGGTTTCTTCATAGGGGATGGTTACTTGTGTTTTCATTGTTGATGATACCGTTGGTGGCAGTGCAGTGGGAACAAAGGTTGGCGAAAGTACAGACGTGGATTTTAGTCTCGGAGGTGGTGATTCAGATAGTATTGGTTTGTAAAACGAGTATGGTTCCTTATTCGATTCTTTGTTATTATCATTGAGTATTAAATTGTGAGTATCATTAATTATACCATCTTGATTGAAAGGTGTTGTTGGTCCCCAACCGGCGTAGTCACTACTTATGGCATTGGCAGGTAAAATCTTAGTTTGGTTGGAATTGAAGAGCCAATTTTGATTCGTCGTAGAAGACTGATAGATCAAGTTTGCTTCTTGTACAGCATAAGAAGTTACAAGAGTTGGGCTAGTCGTTATTTCTTTCGAGTTCACTGTAGAATCAGTAAGTTTCATTGACGTCGTAGGAATAGGCAATTTATTGTCTGTAAGAATATAAAGTGGAGGTTTATGTCCAGGCGGAGGCGGCGGTGGAGGAACCAGTATCGTCATAGGATAATGATCATTGAATTTGTATGTGAAATCTTCATATTTTGAAGGCGGGGGTCGTTGAAATTTTCTCGGTGGCGATGGCGGTCGAGACACAACACTTGGTTTGCGAGAAGAAACTCCCAACATTAACACTTCTGATTTTCTTTCTGGATAGTGTTCACGTTCAAGGCGAGCTTCATCGGCCCAATAGTGGACCCGCTCAAGAACTGGAGGCTCATAATCGTATGTAGGGTCGTTACGAAGGGGGTCACCTCGTCCAGTTAGAGGCTTCCATTGGTCGAAATCCATTCTTGGCGAAAAAATGGATGCAAAATTAGGGCTTGAATTTTCTATCGCTTCTGAAATAAATCATACTTAATATACAAATATTATAAATGAGATTGTTGTATAAAACCAATACTTTAATTATACGTTACGCATAATTATGATTTGAATATAAAGCAACGTACCAAGCGAAATAGGTTCCGAAGCAACGATTTGCAGCAGAAGAATCGGGAATGCAATCCACGTTCCGCTTGTCGCCTGGGAAAGTTTCGAAACATAACAATAATCGGAATGTTCATAAGATTAATGATAGTAAACAGGATCAGAGTCAATAGAGGTTTTTCCTATAGTAATAATTCTAATAACACAAGAAATAATTATAATCGCTGCTTTCTGCCTACCCCGCAAGGGACCTGGCGTGACGATATGTACAAGAAATAATTACAACTAAAGGACAGACAATTTTACGGAAGTAAATATCGAAAATAAAATATTGTGGTCTCATTTCTTAACGACCAACAGTCGAATTTTCGCTGCGTTTTCACACAATTAGAGCAGTAGTCGCTTGTCAGACGGTTTTGGGCGCGGCGCTTGTTAAAATACCAGGCAGCTGGAAAAAAGACGAGCTAATTTAATATTATAACCATCCTCCTTGTTTATGTGCGTGAAATGTCTGACCTCGATTGCTCCTTACGGAAAAAATGTAGATATTGCTTGGCTGGTAATGATTAAATAAGTATGTTAACGAGGAGAACGCCCTCAGGCTGAAGTAATAATGCTTTAGCGTTCATTGTTTTATCAGATGTTTGGCAATATATATGTTATTAGTACCTGTATAATGTTTTTTTTATGTTTTACATTTTATTTGACTAAATAAGCAGTGATAGCCTAGTTAGTGGTTTGAAATTCAGCCTTTCACACCGGGGATCTGAGTTCGATCCTGGCACGCATCTCTTACTTGTTACATGCGTTTTATAATTTTAAATTCAAATAAAGCTCACTATAGCAGTGAAGGAAAACATCTTGACGAAACCTGCATATATTAGAGATTTTTAAAAAGTGTATGATATTTTCTGAGACCTGTGAAGTCTACCAATCCGCATTTGCCCAGCGTGCCAGACTATGGCCTAACCTAAATCTTTCTCACTATGAGAGGACACCCAGTGCACTACTAAAATGTTAAAAAAAAAATTCAGTTACGCCTACAACATTTCAATATCCAAATCCAAAACATCCAAAAAATTTGAATTTGAATATTCCCCTACGCTATCCCCGTAGAGATTAGGGGAGGGAAGCCGTAAAATATGTAGGCACACTGTACACCAACATTAAAACAGTGTACAGGTCTTCACCGACTGGGGACCTCTTGGACCGGTCCTGTAATCTTTATATTCCACTGTGTCCACTATTTTCTGATATACATATAATGCAGTAATAAAAATAACCATACAGTTAGGTAAGGGTTTCGAAAGATTGTATTGATTGATTATATTGATAACAATGGTTAACTATTATTCTTACATACATGTGTCTGAAACATAGATTGGAACACCAGGATACGATGGACATGAGACAGTGAAAGCAGCAACACGTGCGTGCGCCGAATCGCTAACTCGAACATTACATGACGGGAATCGGGCTATGGTTCTTTGCATCTAATTTGCCCTCGTTCAAACATCCTTTCACTATCTTATATCACAGTCGTCGTGTTATATACAACAATCAAAGAATTTAGATTACGTATTTGTTTCAAAGGTGAGCAACAGCATAGAAGAGTGATAATCAAGGAGTGTAAAATTTTGAACGAAAAACGAACTATAATAAATCGGCGCCCCCGTAAAACTGTGTAATAGTTTTTCTAAATAGTTGTAAAATACAGAGATCACAACGTCTGAATAAATTCAATGGATCACTCCACTATTGTTGTTCGAACACTGGCTAAATATGCATAATTGTAGCGCGCCAATGGCGTCAAACCTATTGCCTCACTAATTTGGTCAAAATTTTTATATGATGCTAACTCATATTTGAAACTGATCGTAAACAAACCAATGCAGCGGTTACTGATGTATGTATAGGTACATGTATAGGTGCAACTAATATACATACTGATGTATGTATACTGATATATTAGTTGCTCATACACGCATTAAAGACTAATAAGTTAATTAATTTGTACACAAGTACGAGTCCGGCGCCAACCAAATGACATTTTAATTTCAAATAAGAACCAAATAAGGAAATCATTTATAGGTGAAAATGTTTCAAGGTCCACTGACAACCATTTTAGTGTTAGTTTAAATCATAGGAAGACAGACTAAAAAGACCGACTAAAATTAATGGAACCTATCCATTAATCGATCTTGACTGCCTTCTCTCATTCAACTCGTTGTGTATAAGTTATCAGTGACTTTGGGAAAAATCGGGTGTAGTCTTTAACGGGTTTCTTCTTACGTAAAGTTGTATAGTACCTAAGGTTACCGAAATTTTCCCACTCAAGAATATTCCTGTTAATAATATTCATGAAGTGTCTACAGTCCAGCGGTCCATCCAGTACCTAGGTAGGTACTCGCTGATAACTTTCGTTTGCTATATACATTATTGGAAATATTGATATTAACAATCGTATTACATATGGTAGGTACTATATCGCTTCCTTTCGTCATTATCATTCAAAATATAGTTTTCGTAGTCTACAATCATACTTATCTTATGTACCTATATGACATTTGAGTTATAAACATCCTACACATATTAACGTTACAATTTGTTTACTACAACAAAACTTAAATACATGCATTTTACTTCCACAAATTTCCTATAATATAAACGTACGTCTGTGAATTTTAACACAACTACTTTATAATATACTGTTCTGTATAGAGAGCATTAATTTTATAATCGTCAAAGCATAACGCATTAGTTGATAGATTGAATTGACAAAATTAGAAAATTGTTTTATTCACAATGTCTTATAAAATGAGGAATGGAAAGTAGGTGGAACCGAACAAATGTTTGCCGAACATGTGGATTGAATGAACAGACACAGTTAACGCAGGCCTCATATTGTAACTATCATTAACATGCTATTTTTTGATATAGATAACTTATTCATAAATATACACAAATAATGATACAAATGAATATTAAAACAAATATTAAGCTGGGTAGTGTTATTCTATAGTTAATCTTTTCTACGTAGATCTTAGCGACCACTAATGATACGTTAGCGATAACACAATTTAGTACCCAACCTTGTTCATTTATTGTAAGGTGTCATTTTCAAATATAAAGGAAGAAATCAGGCTTCATAAGAACTACACTAAGCCTTAATACAATAGTCATGTCGCATAGCGAGATTTATGTGTGGCAAACTTAATGAAGGGTATAAAAAGTATGTAAAATGAAAAATTACTTAATGTCAAAAGAAAAAGACCATTAATAGGTCCTTACATATTTAGTAATGTATCTTCCGGACATGGATGTATTGGGTAGATACAACTTTACAATGGACATGACATAAAATAACTGCCTCCGAACCTGTCTTTGACACTGATTCCGTTAGGGCTCGGTACAGGTACAGGCCGCTATGTAGGTAGGTACTCGTATCTACATGCATCAATGTAGCTACATACACCTCGAGACGAACTCCTAGTTTTATGTTCTTGCTTTTATATAAAACTATATATAACATTTAATCATTTCATAGAAGTGTACAATATTTTACTATACACATGTAACATACAAAGTAGTAATACCTACCATTTACCATAATATATGTACATACATTATGGTCCAGGGTGATCATAGGGTATAACTTAATCACATTTAATCTATAAATACAAATAGTATGTTTATATATTTGCAAATTATTTTATATAATTTTACTGGGGTATTTTAATATCTATTCGCACGTCAATATTGTGAACGTTTATTCTCTTGAAACATGTTACTGCTACGTTGCTGCTGTTGTTACTGTCAAGCACTTTTTAAAGTTAAATTTATGATAATTTACATCAAATTTTAATCCGATTTACCTATTTGACTCGGTTTCGTAACATTAAAATACTACGTCAATATTGTATTCTTCGATCTGTCTAGACAACACTTACACATCGGATCATAACGAACTTTTGCGTGAATAATAAATAATTATTCATGCACTCCAAAAACTGGTACCTATCTATTTACTTGGCAGTGAAAGTTTTTGAAGCATTTATTTATAAAACTTGGAATTGAGATGCGAGAGCCGAGCGTCGAGGCGGAGGCGTGGGAACGCGGGCTCAAGTCGCGGGCAGACCGAGTGGCGCCACGGGCGATTTGATGCCCACGGCCCACGGGCTGCTCTGCTACTAGGCTAATAGTACTAGGCTATTCCTATGTTTATATGGTTTTGTTAAAATTACTCTCGTTACTATAACCATAAAAAACGCACTAAATTGATTTGATTTATTTCGTGTCAAAATGTGTCAAGTATCTAGGGATACTTTTTTTAATCTTTATTATTTTGTTTAGACAGGTTATGTTCTTTATATGCCTGTGTTTTAAGTATGAAATAAATAAGAGAAAATTTTTAATTTTGCACATATAATCAAATGCATGTATTTAAAAAAGCTCTACATAAGACACGCTGTGATAATCATGGACTGGCTGGATATCGTATGAAATTATCACGCAATTGTGTCGTTGAATACATGACAAATATATCGTAATGTTATTTTATGTATTGTTATAAAAGAAATAATAGCATTTCATAAATTAATTACCTACTGTATGCAGATCTATTAGGTGGATAACTTCGCTACAAGTTGGTATACTATAAGAAAATTTACGACAATGCTGATATCAAAAACAATTGCATTCTAATCTAAAGTGACAAAAATGAAGTAATTTTCACTTTTATTTAATAACAATATCTGTACATACATAAATTTAATTTAATTTCTGCCGAACTGTAGGTAATTTTTTAGGCAGATGTGCGTTATGACATTGAACTAATTACTCGCTGTAACGGTAAAGAAAAACATCATAAGGAAACCTGGATATCTTAAAGTTCTTTTTTAAAATCTTAGAATCGTAAAAGTCAGTTGACCTGCTTGCTGGGGTAACGTTTTAAGCTTTATTATGACAGGGGATACGTAAAAAGTTAAACAGGAAGAAAATAAAAAAAAACGATTAGGTGCAATAAAATGTAGAGATGCGTAAAAGAAAGGGGCAGAAATATTTTTGCTTCGCTTTATTACCATTTCGCATTGAATTGCATTAATAATTTTTAAAATAGTCATCCTTCATCTGAATATGCCATTTATAAAAACTTTTTTAAAAGTCACCATCTCACTTGGAGAAAAGCTGACATTGAAAAATTGGATATGATAATTATTTATAGATTTTTTACAACACTACAATTATGAGTTTACAAAACACAATACAAGGTCTTAATTGTGGCAGCAATTGAGCGTACAGGTACATATATAAGTTTAGACGTATACTGTAAACAAATGCTCAACAATAGGCTATGTTTATTTGCGTAAGCTATTCTGCCAAAAAATAATAAATAAGTCATGTAATCCTGAATGGTTACTAATCATTCGTATAAAGTAGTTAATAGCTGTTGTTTCATTTACATTGTTGTTTCATCCATATGATTAAAAAAATTGATTATACGTTTATTTAGTATATGATATCCAGGGAAATCGTATAACTAATGGTGTTGATGCGCAGACAGCGGATGCGTGGGCTAATCTTTGCCTTGGAGACGCGGCGGACGCCTGGTCATCGACACATAAACACGTGAAAGTGTTAATATTTCTTTCCTTGTGCATCCATACCACCAATTTTACGGAAACACGACGTTATCAATATGATTAATGAAAGACCTTCTGCTTTACCAAGCCGACGTAATTATCGACGATACAAGTTTCAGTAGGTGTAGTAGTGTACAGTATTATAAAATCTCTTCAAAAGTGCCGTATAGATTAACGTAAATAAAAGTACATAAATCATAAGTAATTTATATCAATGGCGCGTAACATAGGGTTTTAACATTAAATAACGTTAAAGCGTAGAGCATAGCGCGTTGATGTCTTTCGGACTATAATTTTCGTCTGGGAATTAATTACGTTATTAACTGCTATTTGGGGCAAGTGATCAAAACGATTTATAAAAAAATAATCAAATAGCTAATAATTGAATCCAGCGAATTCTATTTCACTCGAATTAAATTATTGGAATGTAAAATTTATAATACTTAGTAAAGATAACCAAGCATACATGTGTACATATGTAGGTATTAAACCAAAACATTTAAAAAGAAAATTATTAGAAACTTTTTTATATATACAATCATGTGGAATAAATCTGTTGCTTTCTTTATAAATGGCGCGAATAATAAAAGTGCTTCAAAAATAAGTGAATATGTGTTACATCTACACTGATATTTTATGAGACTTTTTTAGTGTTTAATATAAGTATAATTAAACTTACCAAAATCATATTGGTGATTTGCCAAAATCTACGTTATACAGTATAGAACACTATTAATCACGATAAAGCGCATTGACCGGCGTGACCGGCGAGTATATACAGGTGCGCGATGAGCCGAGTTTTCTGCGCGGCGTCTACCACACGTCTGGTCATGGCCTCATGGCTGTCATAGCGCACGCCCTCCGAGCGGCAACTCGTTTTCGCACCATCGTCTACAAACCCATTGTCCCAGGGGCAAGAATCTCTCTGTAACCATAATGACTGGTTTGTTGTAAAACATTTAAATTTACAAAGCACTTAAATTTAAAACATTTCAGGTTGATTTACGTATTAATTATCTACTCTTATATTAATACCGTATAACATCATAATTTGTAGTGACACAGAAAACATATGTAACATTATTCAGTTATTCAAACCATTAACGTATTAATTGAAGGTAACGTTATATGTACATACATACATATCGTCATGCCAGGTCCCTAACGGGGTAGGTAGAAAGTAGTGAGTGCCAAATATCTCTGTCCTTACAAACCTGTAAACAGTTTTAACGTTATATGTGTTAAGCAAATATTTCAGTGTCAGTCATGTTATGAGAAAGATTCAAATATACTAATTTCTCTTCGCTGCCAGATAGATTTGTAACAAAATGAAATATCTTTTTAACCTTACAATTACGGAATTCCAAATGGCTTACTACATATTTAGCTAAGCATAACAGGTGACTGCTTGAAATCTATTGGGGCAGTGTTATACACGCTACTGTGGGTAAGTGCGTATTTATGTCATACATATGTGACCTTCTACGTAACACGATCTAATATGTATTAACATTAAATAATAACTAAAACATCAAACCGATGGCTAATTAAGTCTCTTAGGGCATGGCATCGCTTAACTATGTAAATTATAGTTCATGATAAGTCTCAAAGTTATGTGTTATCTTAATGTATAATAAACTACATTATCTAGTATAAAGTTCATCTAAATACGTTCGGAATTTTTTCATTGCAAGTGCGTGTAACAAACATCGTCACAATCACTAGGATTATTTCGTGTAGTACACGGTATTCTTGTCACTTACTTATTTATTAATCAATCTATCTATATTTGTTATTCAATTATATAATTACAATGTGTGAACTTTTAATCTAACCCTATTACATATACATCATTTAAATATAATATGATAGGTTTAATATTGGTGCCATAAATAAAAATGTATCTATAAAACTTATAATTTCCCACGTTTTCAATAGAATTTCTGACAATGGACAACTAGGTACCCTTACAAATTTTATACAAAAAGAATTATCAAAATCGGTTTTCAATGAACCGTCAAATGTAGGCATTTTCCCTTGATTTCATTGCGAGCTTTCATCAGATTCTAAGTTAGTGCAAATGGAACCTAGAATACAATAAGAACGATCAAAATCGATCTGCAATTGACGGGGAAATCAGGGACCCCCGGTAATCCGCCCCGCCTATCACTGTTGAATACACTTACATAAATATTTAGGCAAATCTTCACAATTATATTATAATGATTCGTACTTAGTTCAAATAGATTCTTTGATTTGTAATTTTTCGGATTTCAAAAAATCCGGATTACGAAGAGTCTTAGACAGTTCTCTATAATACAACTCATTCAATAACCTATTTAAAACTTTTATAATCGCATGTGCTGTTGATTTTATAATGTAAAAAGAAAAACTGCATTTCTGAGAATCGATAGATGCCTAATTATAATAACTAGTGGTCGCCCACTGGTCGAAATTCGACCATGATTAATTTAAGTTATCTATATATGTATATATAAAACAAAGTCGGGTTTGTTACAACACTTATAAATCGAGATCTGCTGGACCAATTTTCATGGTTTTTGATTCGTTGCATTTGTCTCCGCCCCGAATAGCAGAATACATAATAATATATAATACAGGGCCTTAATTTGTGCTTCTCAAACAAAAGAGGAAAGAGAGGCAGCCCGTGAGACGGCTAGGTTAGAAACAACATTCATGGACTGTTAGGCGGTACGAAGTTCGCCGGGTCAGCTAGTATTAGTATAGATTAAGATCGCCACGTCTGCACTGACGGTTCGAATTTGATTCTCAGGTAGGCAAATATTCAACAAAAAAGTACGTGCATATATAATACCAGATGTAACAAATAACCAATACGATTTTTTTACGTACACAAAAGTATATAACTCTTATTAGTATCGATATTTAACGAGGGTTTGTTACGAACACGCGGATATATATACCGCACCAAAATAAATAGGCACAGCACAACTTCAATGAACGCTCGAACGACACGGAACGCAGTAAATCACGGCTTATCATTGATACGATCTGGCGAGGTTAAACTCATGATCGCCCACGCGTACTGGAGACGCCTGCGCGTCGTTCCAGCCGGCCCCGAGATTAGTTCACTGACATCACATTTTGGATAATGTA
Organism: Aspitha aspitha aspitha; assembly: GCA_018246895.1. Taxonomy (NCBI): domain Eukaryota; kingdom Metazoa; phylum Arthropoda; class Insecta; order Lepidoptera; family Hesperiidae; genus Aspitha; species Aspitha aspitha. Next base: position 1,203 of record DWGJ01000026.1, on the reverse strand, counting down.
TCGCTTGAAGAATCTCACTGATATTTTATCTTTAACAAATACTGTGTCCTAATAATTTCTAATACTAAACACCTTTGCCTATCCGTAGTGCTGTAGTCGTCAAAATCGAATCGCATAGGAACCATGTATTTATACGGGATAAAAACGAGTCTATCTCACTCTACATAAATCTAAACAGATCTGAGATGCGAAATTTTATACAATTCTCTGCGTTACAAACCCATAAACATACAAAAACCTATATAAAAACTTCAACATTTTTCACATTTTCAAGGTATTTCACAATTTACATGAAACGTGACATATTAAATGGAGACATACTACCGTCGTGACCCGAGGACTTTTCAATTCTCAACTATTTAAAAAAAACTTTGAACTTGTTCAATAAATCTTTGAATTTTAATGCATGATGTATGTACATACATATAAGTTCCAATCCCTACTAATATTATAAATGCGATTGTAACTCTGTCTGTTTGTCTGTCTGCTTGACTTTCACGTCTAAACCGCTGAGCCGATGTTAATGAAATTTGGTACAGAGATAGTGGTAGTTGACCTTGTACAAAAATACACATCATGAATCTCACAGATCAATGTGAACGGACTGTAGAGTTGTTTATGTGTGAACGACGCGGCAGCACTGAAAGTGTAGCCACCAATTAAAGCCAGACGCACTTGAGACTGAGCTGAACATCGTCTGGCCAATGTCGCCCGAGGAGCGAGCTGACTCAACTAATGGCCGCTATCGAGACGGAGTTCGTCTTTGACGAGACCCCTGTGGGCTAATGGTGAACGAACCGCGCTTGTTATACGCGAGGGGAAAGGCCTCTTAATGCCACATGTGACGTTGTTACAATATTGACCGGCCTGTTAGTGCAATAGTTAGAGAACCGACTTGGTTAGAGACTGCTATACCGGATCGTGGGTTTAATTTCCATTTGTGTGACAAAGACATTATGTTGTGTCTGGATGTCACAAGAATATATAAGTACCATATATTATGTACTAGCGGCCCGCACCGGCTTCGCATGTGTATAAAACAGTATTTCTCCACTATTTATGGATGTAGGAGCTTAAAAAATGGAGTAACTACTCCCGTTTTCGCAACATTTCCCTTCACTGCTCTGTTCCTATTGATTGTAGCGTGATGAAAAGTATACTATAACCAGCTCAGGAGTATGAAAAATAATTGTACCAAGTTTC
>DWGJ01000025.1:0-62800 GCA_018246895.1 Aspitha aspitha aspitha | reverse complement strand
CCCCTTTCCCTATACCATGATTATTTTACATATAAACCTTCCTCTTCAATCACTCTATTTATTTAAAAAAACCGCATAAAAAACAGTTGCGTAGTTTTAAAGATTTAAGCATACATAGGGATATAGGGACAAAGAAAGCAACTTTGTTTTATACCATGTAGTGATTACTGTTACTTCCATTCTATTCTAATGTGTTATCTTTCTCTTTCCATTTAAAGAAATAAATCAAGCTTGTATTATGTTACTCTGTTGAGAGTAGGTCTCCATTCAGAATGAGTAGGGTGTGGCCAGTCTGTCACACTAGCCAAGTGCAGGTTGTAATGGTTAGCTACAGATGAGATATATTAGCATTAACAAGTTCCATGTTTAATAATGTCACTTATCAGTCATAACAATAAAATACAGCAGTGGCAAAGTCATATTAGAAATTGCTGTCCATAAAGCTTTCAGCTGGTGTAGTCTGCCTGTCTGTTAGTTTCAATCTTATGAATAAATATTAAGGTACAAAAGCAGCTTACGTACATGTACATTATATAACAAAACTTTAAATTAGTGAAAATATTTGTAAATTCACTGAATTCAAAACTAAACTGGCAAGCAATCAACATTTAACATTGTGATTCGTCAATATGTTAATAAGTGAATAAACAATGTAGGTACTTACGTATCACCGGCAGCCGTAAATTGTTTGGTACCGAAAGTAGCGGTGGGGAGGGATACTCCAAGAGAAACCAAATATTCTTTAAAAAAAGATAGTTTTGGATTGTGCAGGATCTGAGGTTGATCCTTGCACAGGCCGACGAAGGCCTTCAGCTGCGCTAGCTGCTCTGCGTTAAACGGGCAGCTCATTTTGTTTGGCGTTGTACCTACCGGTAAATATTAGTGAAATTAACATATTATTATGCAAAATATTTACACTACGAAACCAACAAAGACATTTGCCAAGAAGATAAACAATTAAGTTAAATTTCTATGCATTATTTTTACATGTAAGTTAATACTTACCTCTTTAGAGTTACCTAGCAGTAATTAACAAACGCTACAACTTTCAAGAATATTCGCTGGTTGACGGTTCTGATTTGCAGTTTTCATTCAGTGTTTCTAGCTATATAAAAATAATTACCAAATTAAAAGTGAGTATTACCACACGCCATAATTATTTAGCACGAAAAGTATTTTTTTGTTTCGTGTTATTTTGCGTAAATTTACTATTACGGATATTTGTGCAATCTACATAAATTTACAAAATAATTATGTAAATAACGCAACTAATACATTTAGACAAGTAAGTTAATTTCTAGATTTTATTTTATTTTTTAGGCTTGTACCATTCTTATATTTGTTAATATATAGTCTTAATCTTCGGTCCGAATTAGTTTTATTTTATATAAAACTAATTTTAATGACACGCAGTACGGCATGTTTTATTATTAATGTACAATGATATTATATTCAGTATTGTTTGGATGGAATATTAATCAAACTTAACAAAACCGGAACCTAACCTCTCAATGTTTTTTTAAATTTCACTTGATACAAAGTTAAATCATTGTTTGTTAGAAAATCACAAAACAAATTTAATATAATTTATGAACGAACAAACGTTTATTTCTACTGGATTGCAAATAAAAGAAAATAAGCTACTGATTACCTAACCACATGGGGACTGAACTGAGGTGAACTTTTATTACATTTTTGCAATTAAGCAATATATGCACAAAAAATGAATAAGAAGTTTACATTTTATTAAAAACGAAAAATAGAGAACAAAACACAAGTTGAAACCACACCCGAAACAACTGCTTCTCGGTAGAAATATGTAGGTGTGGCGGTTGCACTTCTCCGGGCGAACCGTATACAGGTTCTGCCATCTACAATACAATACAATACAATATATTATTTTAGATTTGGTTTTCCCTTTCTAGATTAGATATTCTGTAATAAACATATTGTATCACAAAAACTTATCAAGTGGGTTTAAGCAGCGCATGCAAGAAAAGCTTTCAAAACAGAAATATTTTCCCGTTCGTACAACATTTATCATTGCTGCTCCACTACTATTAGTCGTAGAGTGATGTTATATAGCTTATATTCTTCTTCGATAAATAGGCTTATTCAATACAAAAATATTTTTTCAATTCGAGCCAGTAGTTTCTGAGATGAGCGCGTTCAACAAAACAAACAAACTCTTCAGCTTTATAATATTAGTATAGATTTAAAAATTGTAAAAGATCAAATCAAAGAGTTTCAACAAGTTAAGCAAAAACACCAAAAATCAAGTTCCAACACGATTCTTTATTTCGTAATTTAAGCTGTCCGTAGAAATAATTAAATCAGTCATCCAGTGACAGATTTGAAATCGCCGCGTCGTAGACACCGCTAGGACTCGAAGAAACTTTCCTTTTATTTTGTTCTTTTCTTTACAATAGCGAACAAAAAGTCGAGACAGTGAGTAGCCTCGTTTTTGGTCGTCTTTCTAGAAATGCTTGAAAAACTTTTGTAAAGCCACGATTGTGTAGTATTCTGAGAACTTATCTATAGTTTTCTAGCGTAGAAGTAGCGAAATCTGCGGTAGAGAGAAAAACTTGCCATTTTTATCAGTGTAGTAAGAAGTTTTTTCAGACGTTTCTAACATGACTTGAGTTAATTAACTATAAATACCTAATTTGAAATAATTTTCTTTTCGAACACCTCTTGTTATATGTACATGTAGGTACCTATTAAGTCTGTAATAATATAAAAAACGAAACCAAGTAAACATGTTTCAATTTTGAAGTCTAAAAGTTTTGTTTAGGTCAATATTCGGTAGGACTACATGACTAATGAGTTCGGTTAAACGAAAATTCAAATAATTCCCATAAAATCTTTCTTCCCTTTATTTGAACAGCATTCCAAATACGTGCTTTACCTAGGCTTCAAGTTACCTCCTTAGCAAAATTCAACAAAATCACTTTATCAAGCAAACGTAATAAACAGTCAGAAAGATAATGTAATTTATAACTTTATAATTATGATACGGGTAGGTACATTTTGTATGCGCTGCTACATATACATACATATATGCTTAGTTTGTATGATAATATTAATTGTGTTGGAGCAGATTGAATCTATGTTCGGCATTGCAGCTTTAAACGGTCTTGGTTGTAAAGGCAGCAAAGCACAGCATGTAGGTAGATAAAATATAAGTTTTAATTTAACCTATTGTCAAAGTTTAATGCAAAAGGAGGGCGGTGGGAGCTCAAACTTACGGGCTACCGCGACCTGATCTATTGTTGCTACCTACGATAACGAAGTTAAAGTAAAATTATTATGCAACTGATTGTTCTTATAATAGATTAAAGGAAACTAATTACAAGTAAATTAAAAGTTAAATTAAACTAATTTGCGTAAGAAGAATAACTGTAAAAAGCTCATATTTTTATGCTTCTGATAAAAACAAGAACATAATAACTTACGTTATTTAAACAACTTGTATGAAAATTTATCTTTGATGGGTTAGCTTTGTTAAATTACATAACAAAGTCAAAATAAATTTGTCGTAAAGTTCCTACGATATCGTTTGTATGGAAATAGTTGCCCATCAGGTATATAATTAATTATTGACTATTTTTAACGCAACAAATCTCATGGCATTCATTTACTTATGGATGTGGTGTTTGGTGTCCGTTGTTAGATGGCTTTAACATAACTCTATCAACTGTTGATAAATCAAGGACAAAAGGATGATCAACACAGCCCCGTTCATCCAATGACAACCAATTCAAAGACCCCTTTTGAGATACCCTGTTAAACCAGAATAGAAAATACAATTGTGTTCAAGTTAGCCAATCTTCTTTGCATATGTAAGTTCTTTGCACTGCTCTTTGTGTAATTGGGTAAATAAATTCGTTTATGTTGAAAGTTGGAGCTATTTTTAGTGTATCTTTTGCCTTTTGTACCTTCTCGCAAAGATAGTCGGCTGGAAAGGTCTGTCAAGTAACTGATGCGCGGATTGTGGAGATTGTTTAAATGGCAAAAATAAATTTGTAGACATATCTAGATTTCTTTGTGTTCAAGACCAAAATGGGTTTGTCCTTAATTTGATTTCTATGAGTAAAGGAAAGGTGAAACAAGTTTTTTTGCGATATACGAAAACACATACCTAAATATTACCTTAAGGCAGCTGAAATCGCTTTTCTGGCTGACTTGGTGACTTGGTGGTGGTGGTGTGGTGGTGACGCGGTGGACTTTAGTGAGGTTTCCAATTAAGCTACCCATTCGTATCTGTAAATTTTGCATTTATCAGTTTATCACAGGACATCTGCTTAAAAATGGAAATTAAGAGTCGCCCATTTGCCAATCCAGAAAATTATCTATAAAGACCTGCTCGACTGGTTAGAGATAATATTATACATAATTGCCAGTAATGATCGGAATAAGGTTGGTACCTACATATTATTTGTTCTTATATAGCGATTAGGGTCTTTTAATAAATTTACGTTAGACGTAGTAACTATAAAAAAATGGTTTAAATTATAAACACGTTATTAGTAGTTTATTATTTTATTTTAACTTAATAATGTAATAAAAAAGCTTTTTCCAGCCAGTTGTAATTCCAAATTGAAAACTTTCACATAAATAACATCCTGTTACAGCAATAATGAAGTAATTACGATATTGGTTATTAACCAAAATGCTGTAATACGGTTTATAAATTGCCCCTGGCGATTAACTGATTTGTATGCCATAATGGCCATGATTTATCACATCTGCTCCGCCACATACGACGTTTTAATTGCAGGCGCTTACAGATTGCTTTATGATTGCATGTCAGTGATGAAGCGAGCCTGCCTTAAGGACTAGAAGCAATTACATGTAGAAAGTTATCTTTATGCCACGGCCAAAGACTAGAAATATTTCGATTTCTGTTCATGTTATACTCCACTGATTTGTTTCTAATAATTTACTTAATTCTAATATCAGTTTCTAAATGGAAATTTTATTTCTTTGTCAGATACACTCAAAAAAACATCAAAATGACAATTATGCAAATTATCGGTTTCATGCGCTTTACCGTTAGATACATAGGAACATAATATACCTATAGGTTAGGTGGAGCACGGATAAAGGCTGGGGACGAAAACTCTTGACGCTTTCTTACTAATGAGTACCTACGTTGGTGTGATAGGTAATTCTTCTTTATGCAAATAAAGTATTTCTATTTATATTTCACAGCTTTAGACTTAGAGCTCGTCCAGAGTGAGCAGGAGGGGTCCAGAGCGGTTAGAAGTGGCCACATGACGGCATTACTTAATCGATAAAAATGAACGTAACGAAAAAATTAAAAAGCCCGACAGCGCTGTCTGATCCCGGTCATTGATGCGTTCGTAAAATTGTAGATTAAGCTGAAATATCTAATTTTGTAAGGCGTACCTGCTACTACTTCAGTCTGGGTCGAAACCGCATAATTGCTTTTGAACAGATATAAACCATTGATAAATGGCCTTCAAATAATCTTATTAAAGCTTTCTCTGTTAAATAATAGTGAACTAAGGTGTTTGTCCCTGATGAATATTTGTAATATTTTGTCGTGTTTTGTTCTGCTAAAAGGCTACCTGTAGGATATTTTTTTTGATTTACGTGTTGTTTTCTTGAACAATATTTAAATAAATTTTGTCTGTAAAATTTTGTTACATAAGTAGGTATACGTTATTATTTTTTGTCACTGAGAGTATGTATTTGTTTCAACGAATGCAAAGGATATCAATGTAAAATTGTACATTTACTCAGAATACCCTCGCACTTACATAATGTCCCGCACTTAGACAAAGTTAGCTCCTCTTCAAACAAAATTAATGTGTGTACACTAGAGCAAGGGAAGGTAGCTATTATGCATGAATAATTTCCTGTAAGTATTTTGTCGTTCTACAGAAACGGGAGAAACTGAAGTTTCCAGTGAAATGGAACTGAAATAGAAGAAAATTACACACTTTACCTAATGTTATTTTGAAATACCTTAGAGTAATTTTGATTTATATAATGTACAGTCAACACTCTACACATGGACATCAACTAAACATAAGTCTTATCATAGTAATTGGTAGTAATTTTTTATAAAATGATTGTTATGTAGTTTTTGGTTTGGTAACGATATTTTGAAATAATACAGTCGCAAATTTACCTAATACTTTCTTGTAAACCATACTAGAGCATCGTGTTGGAGATGGCTATGGGCGTCCCACAATCTCGTAAAAGAGATGCGCCGTGTACGTGGAGTGAGGAAATCTGGACGAGCACGTAGGTGGAAAATGACGTGCGACCTTCGCAGTTACTAATTACAAGTAACTGTGACAATTGCGCTGCATAATACGTATAAGCATATTTTCATAGTAAACAGTTTTGTAGAAGTGCAGGTCTGTATGGATTTCCAATAGGTATATTTGACCCTCTGTGCTATGTTCCACACCATTTAACCCTTTGATAAACTACTTTTCTTTTATCATTACAAATTAAAAGTAGGTATTTTTATGTCCAACTTTAAAAATCTGCTTGATACTTACTAGAGGTACTTGCCGCATCAATAATTTCAAATCCTTCTCCTTTATTCTTCATTGTGTACCATAAAACTACGAATTCTTTAATAATAAATAACAATACACTTTTAGGGACAATTTAATCCATCTTAATAAAAGCCGAATCGAAATCTCCTGTAATGTGTTCAATAAATGCAGGCACTTGGTCTTCTTTGATTATAAAAAAGGTGAAGAGAGGTGCTAAGGGGCAAAAAGGTGGAGTGCCGAGCGAAAAGGGTATGCCAGGAAAATTGTGTAAAAGCACCCTCGACTGAATCTCGACTTGTGAGTGCGTTTATATTATCTTGGTGCGAATATGCTGACTACTCGCTATTTATTAGATTACAGAGAGAGAACAATGACATCAAAGTCATTATCGGAATTTACGAGTATATTTGTATGCTGGAACTGATGCAGTTCTAAGCATACTAGGTAGGTATTTCTTTATAGTCGTAGTTTGAACCTCCTTTAACCAGCGTTGAATGAAATCAGACTTTCATTTGCCATATTTCGACACGTTTACGTGGTCTACTGTCCCTTTTACTAAGAATTGTTTTTTGTACCTACTGTAATTGTTTTCGACATTTTACCACACAGAAATCCAATTTTTATTAGTCGAATGTTCACTTAGTAGCGATTTAAAGATGTTTAAAATTTGTGTTTTATCATTTATATAAACTAATACAAATACGACGCTTTATGTAAAATATTGTTATTAAAACAAACAAATTAATTTAAATATAACGTCATAAATTCATTAGTTCTTCGTGGTATAAAAGACCACCGTCTTCAGTATAAATCCTACAAATTAAGTTGTTCACTGTTTGCAGACTAAAGTCTCAGTAAACACAATTAAAACGGCATCTCGCATATGGCCGGATTCCGTCAGACTTAAGGTATAATTTTATGTTGCAAATCCGGGCTTTACGGGGGCCATTCAATATTCAAAGTGTGCCCCAAATAGAATTTTAAAGACACTAAGGTTTTTGAATTAAATGTTTATTTTTTATGTTTTGTTAATAGTATTTATTATGTATAAGTTCGGTATCATTACTATTTAATACTTGATAATCCTGTCCTAACTTTTCACCTGATGTGAATGTAGATGTTATCATCAATCTGCTTTGCCGGCTATCCTGTACCCAATCTGAGCTCAAAGCTACTAGCGCTCTCCCGTGAAGCTATTTGATCCGAACAATCGACGATTGCCGTTTCGGGAAGTGCGGTAAGCGTAACCTAGGCTGTACCTAATTTGTTTATTGGTTTCGAGAAACATTTTTTTTTTAATATTCAATAGTTTTGAAACATTAAAAACACTAACATCAATAAAGTTTCCACTTATGTCCAAGTGCATCATGAGGTAGATTAGAATTTAAGGTTTAACATACTATTATGTTGGACGTTTGGAGAAGCGTGGTTTAGAATGGTTAAGGCTAGCTGCACTTCTTATACTAGTTTCTATAGTGCGTAAACACAGTCTGTGTAGTATATTCGCTAAAAACACAGTAATAATTATCTATTTAAAAAAGTAAACTTCAAATATACCGTAAGGATCTACTACCATATTTAAAATGTTTATCATTTGTCTATTTATTACTATTGTAATATAGAAATCTGATCAAGTTAAAACGGTTTTCAGACTAAAACCTTTGAATATAGTTTAAGCACTTATTTATATGTATGTGCTAATACAATGGCCTAATTTGACAAAAAATAGTAGAATCTATATATGTAGTTCGTGCGAATTCGTATGTGTTTGTGCAACTCAAACTTGTACGAAAAGGCATGCAAAGTGCGGCCAGTCTAACGGCCTATCGCTGAGACTAGGAACGTTCAAGTGTATGTTATGTTTATGGTAGCTTATCTATAGCAGTTGTTATATACTTTTGTATAGAATATTGTACTCAGCTTTATACATTATAACAACTGTAGTAAAATCCGTCGTTGCTGAAAATGGTGCACCACTAGACATAAAATCGTCATCTACCGACGCTATTACGCTTACCGGAGATGAGACCTTTCCAGTTTTAAACAGCTGCATATTGCATCATGGAGCGGAACTGCAATAAAATCGGGATCTACCGTTATGAGTTCTCTTGAAAAGTGTAACAATGGCATTATATGGTCGGCGTTTTATATGAACCAGCGTGGAACAGTTGGCACTGACGAAAACTGGCAATACGTATAGTATAGGCCTCGGTGGAAATATGAAGCACAATATTAAACTTTACTATATTAAATTTTCATTGTTTACATACCTTTGTGTAACAAAGTTGTATAAAAATACGTGTTTAACAGTTTTATAAACGTTTTATCGTAACATCTCTATATATTACTTCTAAAACGTGTTTCATGTGGGTGTATAAGATTTCTGTGAATGCTTTATCGAAATTAATAATTTCCAACACTATTTAAAACTATTAAATATTTATTTTACTAAAATGTCAGATTCTTAAAATAATTATTCAATTGAGTTTATATATAGAAAAAAACAAAGTTTATAGTTCTGTGCTATTAAAAAAAATCATTACAAGCAATCTATGAAGTTAGTAATTCCGGGCGCGGTTGACATATGGCTGATCATTGGTGGGAGTTTCCCGCGAGCCTCTTAGTGCTTCTTGATTACTGTTTTTTTTATTTTATTATTTTTTTTATTTGTGTGTAGGGGACTACGACTCGGGACACTTCGACCTACACAGGCTGTTTGTGCCCATACCCTTGGTAGAGTTCGCCATATAACCCTATTGCTTTGATGTAGGCTAAGTGTACACAATGTGTACATTAGTAGAATTGGAAAAAATGACAGGATTTATAGGTCAATGGTAACTTGTAATACGGTGTTTTGGAATTACACTTTTTTCAACTTATAAATAAACCTCATTCCTACTCAAAGTAGTACTACTTAATAAATTAAGCTATGTCTAAAATTCATTTTGTGGTACATTTTTTTAATTCATCCAGTTTATGATTTCCGAAGATTAATGGAGATGTCTTCAATTTTTCTTTACTATGTTAGCGTTGATTGCATAGACCTATACTTACATTAATGTTATATAATTTCAGAGAATTCTATTTAACGGACTATAAGGATCTAGTTTTGTTTGCGCAGATCTTAATTTGAAAGGTTTCTGCTTTAATTTACTGACTTATTCTCTTTGTACACAAATTCGATGTGAAAGATTCGTCTACGTAACACGTTTCAATTAAAACCTTAATTCAATGTTATTAAACATACATATGATATATTAATGATATAACATAAATATATCATTAATTAACACCAAAATCTGGAAACACTAATTAAATTACTTGCATATTAAAAATTAAATATCACTCGCTCTTATAGTGTAAGAAAATAGAGTTACGAAATAATTCTCTATAAAGTTCTTTGTAGTGTGTGAAGTCCGTCAATCAACATTTGGCTAGCGTGGTAAAGTATGGCCAAAATGTTCTTATAAGAGTTGGATACGGATATTCTAGCTGTGGAGCAGTAAAAAGGTTAAAAAAAACGGTTGAAGCTGCAGTAGCTGAACATTAACACTGCACGGACGATTACTGCTCTCTTCATATTGTTTCAAACAAAAATAACTTTGTACAAATTAAAAAATATTGATACGTAATTTTCCTTGACTTGTTGTGTATTTTATTACTGTACGAGTACGTATACAAAGTGACTCGTAGTCGGTACAAATTAGGAATTCCCTCAATAAGAACCTAACCTTATAAGAAAATCAGGTACCTACGGCAAATCCGGTCCTTATAGAATTTGACGTTCCTCGGCTAAGCCCATTTATCACTTGTACTTACAGTTAAAGGAAAAGTTTCTGTGCTTATATATCGTATTCAACGAAAGCTGCTTCTAAAAGAGCACGAGGTTGGGCTTGCGTGAATTTGAAAACATAGGACTCGTCCCTTTGAAAGATATACCTTAAATCTCTGCAAACTTCGTATCCGTAGTTATATCTTTTGTGGGAAATCAAACTTAGTTAAAAGTTGTTACGCAAACTATCTGAACTGAGTTTTAGTATGTTATGGCTCTATGGAATTAGTTGTTGTTAAGTTAGTTTACCGAATAATATTCGAAATTTACTCCGAAAGCACCCTTGCACAATCTAAAGCTTATTTAAAATGTAATTCAATAAATCTAACTAGCTGTCTTTGTCCCAGATATTTGTACCATGAGAGGCGTCTTCAAAGCGTTGTGTGCGCTGAAAGACTCTGTTAACGCCTTTTTTCAAAGTAATAGATAAATATAATTTATTTCAATACCTCATTACCACCATAATTTATTGTGTTACGATCAAATTATGTGCAATATGAGTCAAATATCTTAATCCGGCATCGATTCAAAATATGTTGCAAATAATTTCATGTATTTGATCAAAATTGGAAAGATACGAATGGTCACTGTGAGTGACAACTCAACAACATTAAACATTGGTGCCAGCAGGTCTGGTAACGACAGTACAATCGACAGTCTTGTGCGCCGAATCGAATTTTTGAGACCTTTTCAGAGAAACGATACTGTCCTACAGTATTATCTTGTATCTTTAGCTACTGACACAGAGCAGATGTACATATGTACATATATGTAGATGTAGTCGTCTCCGAGATTACCCTCCGGACAAAACAAAGTTATAAACTATCCTCTCTTTTTATAGCATTAGTATATGTGTATAGTTACTAGCTGTGCCCCACAGTTTCACCCGCATTAATTAGAGAACAATCTATTGAAAAACTATATTAAAAACGTCACGCTATGATTACTATAAAACATTACAATAAAAACGGAAGAATAAAGGCACGCTTTTTCGTTGCTGCTCCTCTCCTATTACTTACAGCGTGATGTTATATAGCCTATAGCTTTCCTCAATAAATGCACTATCCAATACAAAAATAATTTTTCAATTCGAACCAGTAGTTCCTGAGATTACCGCGTTCAAGCAAACTTTATAATATTAGTATAGATTATTATTTGTATGTAAAGATGAAACAATCTGCTCTCGAAAAACATACATATTATATTTATTTATTTGTACATCAGAAATTGTATAATATGCTATATGATACATTGATATGCGCTTACACGGAATGAAACACAATCCAGAGCAATTAATAAGTCGGGGAGCCCGGTAACTCTTATGCAATCCTATATGTATAGAACGGGTTAGAAACACCAATTATTTCAAATCAGAGTGTGGATATAAAACGTATCTAAAATGTAAATGCGACAGTCTCGGGTGAATACTTTTGATACATTGTATAATATTCTTGACTATGTTGTTCATTTCCCAATATAAAGTTAGTTTATGTAATAAATAGGAATATTAAATATATTTCATTCTTATTTTCATAATCAAACATCACGAAAAAAGTTAAATAGTAACCTTTTCATTATCCTATATTTTTTTATTACATGTTAACATAAATAGGGTTAATCCTAACATATTTGTAAAACAAAAACTGAAGCAAAAACATTTTTTAAACAATACGGATGCGCATCCATTACATTCGTATTACATTATAGCGGTACCTATAAATGCGAAGAGGAATATATTCTGATCTACTGTATGACGAGCGGTAACTGTAGCCGCGTAAATCAAATCGCATCATTTGTTCCAAATTTTATTGACTCTCCCGACGTGTATTCGGACTGCCTCTGTTTGTGTTGATACTTGCCGATGAATTAATAGTCATATATATTTATTTTACATATTGCTATTTTCATAAATAATTTTTTTACGAGTTATATTTTGTTGTTTCATTTCCATTTCTTTATTACTTTTGCAAGCCAAATGACAACAATATTAATGTACATATTAATATATTTTTAACATGCAACTTCGCAGTTATACTAATAAACGTTTTGCACATATTTTTGTACAATTTATTTCTTTTACAAAAAAATATTTGTGAAATTCAAACAACTATCATCGGTCAAACGTACAATTTATTTTTGTCTGTACCTCGCTCACAAACTGTTACTCGTAAAAACTTACCACTTCATCGAGTGCGTTTTACGGAATCGTGGAGCGTTCGGGACACGTCGTGTCTCTTCGGCGTGGCTCGTCTCTTTTGGGCGGGCGGAAATTCAGTCTTTGAACGCTGCGGCAATGGCTTGACGCGTCGCTTATTCACGCATGAAATAATAGCTTGACATCGTTACACATAATATTTTTTTGTATAAACTTAACAAACAGTGCCAACTTTTTTAAAAGTAATTCCTTAAAGATAAATCACAATTTAAAAAGTTTTGTGTTTGGTGAAAGAGTTTCTAAGTGCATAAGATTTGTGAATAAAATTATTGACTTGAATACGGCGGGAATAATGTTGGGGTGCCTAAGAAAACATACGATATTTAATAAGGTGAGAAATAATCTTACAATAACTTACTTCATCTTAGGTTAAGATGTTTAAAAATGTTCAAAGTCATTTATAATGGTTGTTATTAGTTTATTCAAGAATTTAGCTACATCCACGCATTCGCAACGGTAATCCTTTATTCCTTTGAGTTTGCATGTAAGAGGTGTAATTAATATGCAGATATAAATCCTTATGTCAGACTGTGTTCGAGGTTAAGTAGAGCTTAGCTGGATCAAAGAGTAATAAATAATGAGGTTGTCTGGTATGATGTTAACGAGCGACTTACTTTGAAGTTATACTTTATAACATAATGTTACAGTTTAAATGGATATTAACATTATTTAACTTGCGTATTTTGTAAAATTCTAATGTGTAACTGCTAATAATATTATATTAATTTACATGCATGCGTGTGTAATTCCCTTTTACGAGTATATGTATATTTAGATATTTTATAAGATAAGAAAATACAGTGCAAAAGTCATGGATATGCGTGGATAAACCTAGGCGACTAATTTAATGAAAAGAAACGCCATTAAATTGCCAAGTAATTGGTCGCCGTTTGATTAAGACCATACAAAAAGTCCAAATTAATTAGGTTTTGATTGTATTGGTTGAATGGCTACGCCGTAGCTGCGTACGTACCCTCGTAGCATACCGATGAAGCGTGTTAAATAAATTGAACTTTTGTGTTTATTAAGGACATTAAAATTATGATATTATATGCGAAAATACGCAAAAAATACATGGTTATGACTTTAATATATATGTATAATGTGAAATAATAGGTCTACACGCAAATTGTTATACTACTGAAGATTTATGTAAGACAATTTTATTAGTTCCGGGTACCTATGCATAAAACGCAAACGGCTAGTTAACTCCATAGAATGAAAGTAAATAATATTTTCTTTTATAATGTCCCTATTACCATAAATATGTGTAACAAAATGGGTTCACTTATATAACTTGGTATTATAAATATGAACTCGACATTAATAAAATATCGTTGTGATAGAAAAATAAAATAGTATTTTCTGTACTTTAGTTCTTTCATTTTGGGCTGTGTCAATAAACTATAAATAAAATAACTTATAGTACTCGTAGTCCTAACGCTGTTGCAGATTGCTAACAATCTGTAAAGTGAGAGAGACATCACCGGGCGCGGTCGCGACTTCATCGGTGACTGTTACTGCCAAATTTTCAAGAGCGTTTTCATGCTTCAAAGGGGACATGAAGTAGTTATTCAAGGTTGTTACCGATGGCTACCTACCGATACCTACCTAGCGGTAGTTGCGAAATGGTGTAGATGTGTTTTGTTATTCAAACTACCTACGTTGGTAGGTTGCACACTAGCCGAATATCTTCGTCAAATCGTACTACAAAGGTTAGGTCAGGCCTCCCGTAATTATTGAGGAGACTTGTGCCCAGCAATGGAATGTAAAAAAGCTTACAGCCGCAGATATTTTGTTTTATTGATTATTGATATATTGTACTATGATTGTTTTTTATAGATTATACGCTGTCAGATTACATTCCGTAGGTCAAAAATTTTGATTACCTCTTTGATGGATTGGAAATTGAATTCAATAGATGTTTCATATTACGAAATCACTAAGTTCTTAAAATTTCATAAAATTAAATATCCATTGCTTTAATGGATAAAGGACAATATCGTCAAGTAACCTTCTCGCGTTAAAGTTCTGAATAATGTTATTTTCTAAGATGTGTGAACCTTACCAACTAAAGTCCAACAATAAAGATGTGAGTTAGATTGGGCTACTTGTAATAACTGTTTTAAATGTGACAACTAAGCGTAAACTACTTATTACTAAAGTAACTGTTATAAAATTAATTAATTACCAATTTATAACCTTAAGATTGTGCACCAAATTGTAAGAAATGATCGTCTACTTAACTTATATTACAATGATGTACTCGTAATATTAGAAATACATATAAAGAAATGAGTATTTATATTGTTCACTTTTAGCAATAAGTGAGTAGTAAGATTCTCTTTACTGTATCCTTGCGTCGATCTTTTACTTTATTATAATCTAGCCTTTAAATGATTATAAATGAATAACTTTGTAGTCTGAGTAGCATTTTTAATAATACATTTATTGCGTGTAATCGGTCTGATGGTAATTTGCACGACGAATACGGGTAATTAAATGCTGCATTTCTGTCTTGAGTTTGCTTGTTGTTGTTATTTAGGGGATCCTCGAGCTAGACAACTTGGCATGTCGGATGCACATTGTGATTAATTATGAATAATTAGGGGTGAAAACGGAGCTCGTTTTGAATTCACGACGATTAAGAATTCTCTCGTATATTCCCAGAGCATAATTCTAAATGAGTTAACAGGTGAAGTTTTTTTTGTGTATTTGCTCTCTAAAAAACTATGCTCCGTGTATGCAAATTTAATCAGAGTTTCGACACAGTGTCCGCGATTGTGTTGTATTTGTTCAATTGTTTCGTACACGTTTATTTATCGGACCGATTTATCCACTGAATTAAATTCCAACTGCTATTTAATTGAAGCGCGACAAAACATTGTTAACCCACGACGAGTACCTACTGACATGCAGAACATCGTATTAATTAACTCCATGTAAGTATAGGCTAGTAGGTACGTCATAATCATCATTTCCATCATAACAATGATCTTGATAAAACATTTTCTATACAATTTCCTCTCAACGAGCAATATTATTTGTTAGGTACAACTTTCAGTAGGCAGCTTCCGTCTCATCCAATTAACAACCCAATAAATTGTTTCTGTATAAGTACTTCAACATGGACCAATTATTTCTCTTCGTTAGATGCGTGTACCTAAAGAACTGATTATATTAAGTACTTATATAAATTAAATATATGGAATAGTAATTATTTATTTTATTGCGACGATTTTCAATTAAAATTTAAGTTATGTTTCAATGTTTCAGCTGTTTAAGGACCATTGCAGTGAAATGTACGTTTCTTCCGTGATTTAATACTTATATAATAAGCAAACAAAGTGGAACTGGGAAGAGAAATCTTCAATATTAAAATATCGTTGACAGTGGAGCTCGAGACGTAGCCGAATGTGGCTTTTGTATGAACTTGTGCTATAACTTTTTCCACGGTTAACTTGAGAAACTTTGCCCTCGTGAGACATAATAGCTTTTGTATAAAAATGAACTGAAAATGTTCACAGACCGTACTTATGCCAGTGAACAGAATACTGCGGTAGTTTTATTTTTGTTGTTGACTTGTTGACTAGAATTACTTTGCACAATTTCAAAACTGTATATATAAATTCCTGCCTATGTGGCATGGAATTGGAATATTTAATTGAGTCAACAGTTTTGTGTACCTCAATACAAGCTATGTAAAATTCCATCAGTAAGTACTTTGCTTACAACAGGCTTTTTTGTTAAATGTCCTGGAAATGTTCCGCGCTTCAAACAAGAATATTAATTTTTCGCTTAGTTTTTTATGCCACAGGTCAAGAGTAGACAGTTAATGAATGTATAAATAGGGAATATGCAGCGAGTTCTCTTATCTCCTTGTGCGTTTAATTATGAGATATTTTACTCTCTTATGTGAATGAGACGCTGGTAAGTGATAGGACATTAGGGATACAATTCCTCCGGGGAAGTCCTACAACCACATTTATTTCTTCCGTGACGCAGTTGTTATTATAACAATTTGTGTTTAGGTCTGAAGGGTGTAGATGCCCATCTACGTATATACTAGAAGCGATCGGATTAGTCCTCAAGAGTAAGCACACACCTATGTTCAACCTTTAATATCACGGTGACTAACATAATTATACTAACTGGACTAATGTTACTAATAAACCTACACTCCTGTGCCTAATGAAAATTAATCAAGTGATCATATTATTATTGACGAAACTAACACACGCTGAGAGTCCTTTTACTACATTCGTATTAAATGTTGGTTGCGGATGTCCATGGGTAGTCCCGGCCACTTGTAATCGCTGCTTGCTTGTTTGCAATTCAATTTACGTAAAAAAGTCCGCATACAAATTCATGGTGTGCCGCAATAATTCGTTTTTCAATGCTATATTTGTCTAGGCTTCGTAATATAATCTCGGATGAGTTTGGATATGACATTTTAATTTAGATAAGTTTCATAGCGTATCAAAATATTAATTTTATTAATCGACTATCAATGAATTCAGTCCAGTTGGGAAAATAAATCGGTACTTAATATTTACGTTATGATGTGTAAATACTTCTGTACATTTGAAGCGTTAAACTGTTGGAACAGTACATTGATGTGTTGTAATGCTGCTGCACACTGCTATAAAAGAGTGTAAAGTGCAATGGCTTGTTATCTGCCGGCTTCCAACGGTAGTCGGTCAGTTCGTTATCGACTAAAGGGATTATGTCGTCGGCGTTTCTCGGCCATGCACGGCGACAACTATTCGTGCTTATATTTGTATTGGCTTTTGTAATTCCTTGGAATATTCTGTAGCTAAATTGTGGTTTGTAACATAAGAAATTAATGTAAAACGCGACGTACAATTTGCGCCTACTTTGGGATTCAGCGTTAATATATCCTAAAAATGTACAATACATTATTTAAGCTAATATTGAGTAAATCATTTATCACATATTATCATATTTTTTATGTTCAAAACATTCGTGATTGCTGGTTGGTGTATTGGTTGATATAAAATAGTTTGTGCCTCCTTTTTTGATATGAGTAATTTGGTGAATAGGTGGATTTAAATTTTACACGTCACTGGAAGCTATGTATTGTCTTAAAAAATCTTAAAATGTTTATTGCATTCGTAATATATTAAAGGTGATTTGCGAAAGTCCGTTCCTTTTGAGTTGCGTTGGGTATTTCATAAACTACTAAATGGATTACAGCGCCGCCGTCTGCTGAACTATTGCATTTTATTATATTGTTATAACAATACCGTTAGTATGCTTTCTATTTATATAAATATTTCTAAAAGTTACGTTAGCAAATCTATACTTTGGTCCTCTACCTACTTCGTTGACGTTTATCCATCTTAAGGTGTTGGTTGTAAACTTATACTTGAATACGTAACAAGAAGTCTTGATGCACGTCTGTGACTTAATATTTTCCTAGAACAAAGCATAGGCAGTAATTTATTTCGAAATATTGAGAGATTTGTAAGATATAGCAGCATCAAAACAACCAATATGTGGATCACATAATCAAAAAGCTATGTTACTAGCGCTTTCATTCATGCAAATTAGCTATTCATGGGTTAACTAGAGAAATGTCCGACTTAGCTCTTTAGTGTTTGTTCGAATAATGAACAACGTGCCTTTCAAATTAGTTCGCCCATGAATATAGTACCTACTGAAAGACAAAATGAGAGTAGTGGCTTATTCATGACCATAATTACTTTTGGGGAAACTGAATAACTATGTGATTACTTGTGTTTCTTTACGTCGCCCTTGTTTTCTATATCAAATAAATAAGTGACAAGAATTCTGAAGCCTAAGTAGTCAGATGCTTGGTAATCTTTGAAGGACTGCTTATTATAATACAAACTTAGTCTCTAATTTCGCAGTATTGGGCATGGGTATGTTCCGAGGCCTTTCGAAGGTCTGTAGCAAATTATACCTTGCTGCTCCATTGTAGTTAGGTGGAGATATGGTTTACCGATTGTCACCCAATTCTAACAAGCGTGATCGACACCTGAATGTGGCATTCGAAGAAAAGAGATCCCTGTGAAAATTTGCTGGCGTATCATCTCTTAACTTTAAAGATCGTTTACAAAGCGCTCTCGATCAATATCAACATTATAACCAGATCCTCTAGATATATCTATTACGTATGTAGCTACATTATTTATTCATTTAATTGACCCGTTTATGGAACCGAACCATAAAATAATGATGTCTAAGAGTAAATTCGTATAGCAAGCTTACAGATTTACTGTTGCGTAAATCCATTACATTTATATGGCTGCAATATAATTGTAGGCAAGTTAATTAAGTTACGCGTCAAGGACAGGCTAAGAATTGGTCTTTTTATCCTTAACTAACCTGCAACAAAATTGCTAATATGTATTTTATTTTCAAGTAAATTGCTAATGAGAACATGTGTGAAGCGTAGTCATATAATATGTAACTCATGTTATCATTTTGATATTCTTTTTTGCGTGAAAAAAGCTTTTCATTAAGTATGTGCCAAAGGTATATAAACGCCATGAGGTTATAAATTCTTTTTGTTTCATTATGAAAACAGTAAGCGTCCTTATTTCCCGTGGTTCTCTTTTAGATTATACTAGCACGTCAGCTACGGAAATAGAAAAAAAGTGGAAATAGAAAAACTGAATAAAAGTTCCGGAGGCGATAAGACTTCTTATTATCAGGTTAGTAATTATGATGAAAATGATTATGCAATGTTATTGAAATTACGATATCGCTAGATAGGTCGAGTTCATAATATAACTGGAAATTGTTGGCTGGTTGGTTAGTGCTTACGATTTTATTTTTTCTACATTAACTGAGCATGGTTTCAATATCAATTTTAATAAAAAAGAAAAATCCTTCGTCTGTAACTGAGAGCGCAATACAGAAGCACGCACTGCATACATTTCACTCTATTTCAATTTCTCGTATGTGGCCCACGTGCTGCCAAACAAATAAAAATTGGATTCCATGGCGACGTGTCGTAAATATTAGGCTATTTGATTGGAGGATTTCTTTTACGGTTTAATATGACTGAAATTTCCTATTAAGGGTCGGCGCCAATATTAAGGAGTAAAATTTATAGCCCAATGCGGCTTACGCATAGCATTTTCAAATATCGTAATCATTATAAAATTCGATTAAAAATATTATTTTTAAACATCGATATCGTATTAATTGTCTAATTATTCATTTAACTCATATGACTGAGGCACTCACCAACAACATTATTCTGCAGTGACGACGATCATACAGGAAATCAAAGTATTGCAATATTTGTTTGCCTATCGTCACTAATCCTTTAGCATGAAATTTACGAGATTATCTCCTTTACCTTTAATAATGATAATATCGTTTCATTTGATGGCAATACGCCGAACTTGTCCAGTAATTAGAAGTTTGACTTTGATCTTGGGTTTCCGTGTCTCAAAGGACGAATATGGTCAGTGCCGGTTTGTTTTAGATTAAATAAAAAATGGCAATTCGTTATTTATCCGCAGTGTCGCGAGAATAGGTGCCATTGAATCTTTCCAGCCATGGTTTCTTATTTTTATGTACTAATTTAATCTATAAATGTACCAGTGATGCAATGATTACGCACATATTTTGACACTGCAATAGTGTTGTTGGAAGAAAGTTATATTATAAAGTTATTTTCAGTTATTTAGTTAGTTAGTTATCAGCGACAATTAATCATAATTTCTGTCGCTATAGCCTCCCAATCTTCAGATGATTTTGAACTGTCAATTAGAGATATATTACAGGTATCTGTGTGTTAGATACCTCGTAAGTTACCTTACCTTACAATTCACACTTCTAATACTTTTAAATTTTATGGGAAATATGTGTAATTTGCAACCAGCAGTTTTTCCATCAATATTAGGTAAAAATGAATACTAAATGTGGTAAAAAAACTATCTAGAATCACTGAAAATAGTTAGTTACCGTTTACCAAATACAAAACACACGCAGAGTATGACTTGAACCCCTGACTGCGGCTGTCATTGAAAGGTAGGATATTAGCGATGGATGTGTCACGTTTATTTTTGTCGCCCGACTTTATAATATATGAGGTTGCATTCGCGTGTTAGGTATTTTATTCTACTATGCGGTTATCATTGTTTTCGTAAATGGAAAGCTGACGCTTTTTATTAAGATTTTTATTTTATTTGGGCGGATTTAGGTTTAATTAAAGGAGCCGATATCAGGACAGAATTAGGATATTTATAATGAGTTAAGGTCTGAGAGACAGGAAATACGAGACCAAATTTGTTGTTTTCAACTTGGGATATTGTTTCTATAGTTGAAGATATTGGTATTTAATAATTGTCTGAATCGACAATTGAATCCGATACGTATTAAAAGTTATATAACATAATATATCATGGGTAGAGCGTAAATACCTATAGCGTTCGAGATATGTATGTATCCCATAATTGTGTTTCCGGTCCAAATATCAGCGACAGATGTATTGCGTTGATTTCTGTTGCTACGACTTTCATATTGGCCCTTTTTTGCTTGTTATAATTATATGTATTGTCGTCTCTGTATTACCAGTATTACCATTAGTATACCATACATATGTATATGTATTATATTAATTTAAACTGTGAATTAAATGTAACCATGTTTTGTATAATAGAACAAAATGGCAAAGATTATTAACATAAAATAAATATAGACAACAGCTAAATCATAGACGATTTGTTCAAATATTCATAGAAATAATCAACAATATTGGTTTATGTTGTTTAGAATATTCCAATAGTAAGGTACCTTGTAAGCTTTGAATCGTTTCTCTTGAAGTTTATCGTTGTTTTTGTTGCTTATACCGATTTCATTAAATATATCTACACCTCACTTATTTATCAATCAACTGATTTATTCAAATCTGATAGGAAGGATATCGATAACTATAATCTCTAAGGTGCTGCAGAACAGTGTACAAACAGACGACGCGGTCGTCGATTGTTTTATACACCTACTGTATGGTGATTTATAACATTATTTTATGATCGTGCGTAACAAATAGTTATACTGTGTTACGAATTTCTACGCTAATTGCATTTGCGGTCGCAACTTGGAGATATTAAACGACAGATGTGGCTTTCAGTTTAGTTGTGATGGCCTCACAACTAACATCACGATACAAAGTATAACAAGCATGCGGTTTTCGTTGTCGTCTTTTGCCGCTACTAATATGATATTAGGAAAACTTTATGACATATTCTAAGCTCGCTAACCGTAAACAGTATTATTACTTAGTATAACTAGTATTGAAGAGACTGATGAAGAGAGCCCGGCAGGTTTGTAAGGACAGAAATATTTGGCACTGGCTGCTTTCTGCCTACCCCGTTAGGAACCTGGCGTGATGATATGTATGTATTATTAGTTTCAGTTCGTTATCTTAATTTATGTTCACACGTAAAACAAAAGTGTTCAATTAGCTTATAAATTTCAATAACTATTAACAAAGATGTTACAGTTACACCACATAATATGATATAATAATGTAATGAATTGAAAACAGAAAGAATTATTCCATTACGAAGATAGAGATTAATATTTTTTGTATTTCATTTGTATATCGTAAAAACGGACTTCAACGAAGTTACATATTTACGAATGTTAAGCATCAAATGTTGTGTATTACAATGACTACGCTTAATTCAATGAACGTTAATACGAATACAAGTTTCCCGTTCGGTGTTGCATATCATTCCTAATTTGATTTCTAGTTGGGACGTATGGAAATAATTTGCATTATGTGATTATGTAACAACACGCATGTTAGTATTAATCTGATTCTGTTGCCTTTGCTAATAGGGTTGTCTGATTCATCACGATAACAAACTTATAGGTTATTATTAAGGGATATAGGTATTATTAATCATTGCATATTACATGTACATACGAATATGTATTGTTAGATTTGAATTAAGCATCCGCCTGGAAAATAAATCGTGTACAGCTAACCTAGCTTCAGTTGTATGTAATGTAATATTAAATTTGATGTAGTATCATAACACCACACACCTGTGTCCATGATTGCGTCCGCATGGATTTAGTATAAATATTATATTTATTGATTTACTACATTGCCTATAAAAGAAAGGTAGAGATAGAAGGTGCAGCAGAAGAAAGCAGAGAGAAGTTGATTCCGATAACTGAAGACAGGGAAAAATATCGGTCATTACAGGGGGTTATGTCCAGCAGTGGACGAATATTAGTGATGATGAGATTGATGATGGTGATGTGATATAATTGTCATAATGTGAAATTGGCTATTTCATGTTTATGCTGAGCATTTATCATATAATATAAACTTAATCTATGAATAAATTATAACTTTTAACAATGAATTATGCTATCGATGATATATAATTTACTTGGCGTATTATTCCAATGAGTGAAATGAGAACTCCGTTCTATAAATAAGTCATATCTCGGTCTACGGGGAGCTGTGATAACCCTACTCTTGATCCGTCTTATCTGTAAAGGATGTTAATTTAGGCGTAAGATGTCGCATATAAATATTTTTTACATTAAATCCAATTTAAATGTTTAGATCATGGCCACTGTGACGGTTAGATCTTACATATCACGCATTTTAGAGACTTTATAGAGAAATTTTAAATAAGATTCATGTTAGCTTTGCCTTTCAACCAAAAAAGCAATTTAATGACGTAAGATTGGTCAGAGAATAGGTTGGAATATGTATGATTTTTACTCATACCAACCACTTACATTCTTGTATAAAGTAGAAGAGAAGAGAAGTTGAGTCTATTGCGTTGTTGCTACAGTGACGCATTAAGTATGTATTTATGGATTTTATTCCTTGCACGGTGGAAAGGTACCTTTAATTGCGGGCAGATTGTTTAAAATACGCCACTGATTTTCTTGAATGCAAAGTTTACTGCATTTTGCATAATAGAGAAACTTTATTAGGTTCTCAAAAGCAATCAGATATTACAATCATGTACTAGAAGGAGGAACGCTCTCATTGAAAATCGTTCTTGATATTATGATCAATTACACACTCGCACCCATAAAATAAAATTAATGGATATGATCGATGAAAAGCTAGGAAAGCTTGATTTGTGTTTTCATGTCAAGGCTGGCATTGTTTCAAATATCAGAACACCAAGCACGTTCTTAGTTCTACGTGTGCTGAATTGTAATATAACGTATTCAATATTTTTTTCTTATAAAACCAATGAAATATTACCTAACCTGTTATTGATTTCCGCGACCTGTATTGCTGAATATCGCAACACAACATTTGTTCTAAGACAATGTTATCTTTCAAGCATTTGGAATTCGTTCTATCAATTTGTTTTCTTTCGTTGAGGAAAGTTATTTGAAGACAAAAAAAAACCTGCTGGGCGTATGCTTCATCGTTGCCGTAAAGACTCTTTGTATAAGCAAAGAAAACTCAATATTTATCACGATTGTAAAAAGTTGAAGGTTATACAAAAAAAAACTGAATAACGTTCTTTTATTTATTTTTTTGTTTATATGTGAATTGCACTTCATTCAATGTTTCCGATGTCCAAAACATTTAAACTAAGATCATGTAGTTACGATTACTGACTATTAGCAGCAGTTTATATAAATTAGGTTTTGTGTACAGAATGAAGTATTAAATAACAAATAAGCAAAAATGACAATTGGTAAGTTGGTCCAATCCTAACTCCTAACGTTTGATTTCCATCTAGGATATTTATTTGTGTGATGACCAGGAGGACTGATCCTATGTCTAGGCGTAAATAAAATTATTTATACAAAAATATATACTCTTACATTTACGAATTAGCTCAATAAGGCAGTAGCAAAACAACTTCCTTATTTAGTATTAAATTACAATTTTTTTAAGTGTATTCTGTCTGATTGTGTTCTGAAAGTTCTAGTTCAAATTCTATAATTTCATTATATCGCATGGAAACGAATCTGGTAACAGGAATAAAGTAATCAATTTATGTCCGAGGGGCTGTGTAATTTTGTAGCATCTTCTTTTATTTAAATGTATTTCAAATTTCTAACAATATTATGAATGTGGTTATTTAATATGTATGTAGGTTATCTATACAGATTGTAGTTTTATAGCCATCACACAAACTTAGAGGATTTTATCAATTTAAACTGTAACATATTTGCAGCTAACACGCCCTCTGCTGGGCGGCGATCGATTAAGTTTATCATATTATTACGTATATTTCTATTATGTATAAAAAGTCAAAAACAAATTCCGTTACAATTGTTGTCATGACCCTAATTATACATAAATATATACATGTTATACATAAATATATATAGTTATGAATTAAAATTGTGAGATCATTATTATTAGCGGCGTATATTAGGAGAAATACTTTCTTACGGTTAATGTTCTACAACATTTGCCTCAACTTTATTTACATTTCTTGTAAGAGTTTCCACTGTATGTACACGTAATATCTCTAGACTCACCTTAGAGTTTCCAAGTAACATAAATTCTAAGAGTTCACTTGTAAAGAAGTCAGTTTCCGAAGCCGACAAACGCGATTATATATTTAGATTATTTATTCGAAGTAGTTTAGTGCGAAACTTTTCTTCTATAATAATACAACTGTTTTCAAACGATATAAAAATAGAGTAATAGTACTGATAACTTTTAAGGTGCAAGTAGTATGTAGAAGAAATAAAAAAACACTATTCAAAAATGTGCCAGGATTTGGTTTCAGTATTAGTTTAGTGATTTAGATTTCAGCGTTCGATTTCATGCGATTCCGGTTCATGTCATGGCTTCCGACTACAAAGTTCTGTGCAATTTTTAAGTAAAGTTTTTGGTGTAATGATAATTTAAACCATCGAGATAATACTTACATACACAGCTTACACAGAGCTCTTCATATTTCAGTCAACGTCTTACGAAAGCAAGCCGCGCTCGGCCAGCGTGGT
The DNA here is from genome assembly GCA_018246895.1 of Aspitha aspitha aspitha. Classification (NCBI taxonomy): domain Eukaryota; kingdom Metazoa; phylum Arthropoda; class Insecta; order Lepidoptera; family Hesperiidae; genus Aspitha; species Aspitha aspitha. Next base: position 37,254 of record DWGJ01000025.1, on the reverse strand, counting down.
TTTAAACATCTATTTTGACAAAAAACCAGTTACCAAAGGGAAAATAAACGTTTAATGGCTGAATGAGTTGCAGTTTCTCGTAACAGGAACTGAAATTGTTATAAGTTAATAGAGACTAACTGTTATGCTGCAGTTTGTTATCAAAGTTTAATGGCATGTCTTTATCTACAAGTCAATTGAATACTAAAGTGCACGTTACAATATTCTAACTAGGTAATTTAGGCGATTAGATATCTAATAATTGCATCATTAATAAGTTTGTTTAGGAAGCACAAGTTACTCTATTTCTGCTCACAGAACTGAAGATATAATATATTGAGACAAACTCAGAGAAGAGATCCTTATTATAAAAGTATTTCATCTCTAATTCTTTGAATATTAATTGATTGATTGAGCGGTGATTATCTTTTAATGAAGTGGCTTTTATAACAAAAATTCCTAATACAACAAAGATACTTATGTACATACATAACATACCATAACATAACATACATACCATGCATAAATTTGATCAAGGAATTTAGTATCTGGAAAAATATCATAATTTATTAGTTATGGACGTGTTCTTTGACAGTTTTTAAGACCAAATACAATTACTGTACACTGCTACTTCATCGTTTTAGGTAAATAAACGACATCAAGCCTACGTGTCCGTATAAAGCAACGTAGGTATAAAATATTAAACATTAAAATGGGCAGATAATATTTGAAATGTCACATCATCCTTTTGCACCTGCATAATATATTCCCTTCTGGATTTGAGAGAACTCCATCAAAATGTATTATTAAATATATAATATGATAAATGGATGTCAAAACAGAAGCACGTCCCGGCATCGCAATATTAACTCGGTGTGGCGAGAGTTGCAAAACTCCGGGCTTCCGCTTTTATTTGCAGGATAGTGAATGGGACTGTCATTCATCTGGCGCAATTACATTACATGAAATATAAATGAGCATTATATACGGTTAACACTCGACTACGACTACAGAATTGCGAGAAGGCGCTAATGTTGTCGGCGGAGTGTCCGGCTCAGATGTGACGAGGGTCACAGCGTCCTGTCCTATTCGTACAAATGCTCCGTGACACTAATCTAATTGGCCTTCGTTAAATAACTCTTGTATTACGGTTATAAATTCGTGTTAATTTGTTTGCACTGTTCATTTTCTTCACTTTGAATATCATCAAACGTAGGCTATAGAGAAACAGGCTTTGAAAATCGTAGGACTTAATTTAGAGTTCTTTTCTACTTACTGCTAGCAGGAACTTTTTAATTTTAAATATTATAAAAGTGTCGCCATATCTGCACGTATAGACATAGTCCGTCGCTCTATAAAAATATGTAATAATTAGTGAAACTGGTTGCATGCGCGGAAAATAAATTACAGCCGAGATATGCATACATATGTACATTATAAATACATATATAATGCTTATTGAACATGAACATCTTGCAGAGCATATCTGGGCGCTGTATAGACAACATGTAAATAAAGATCTAGGCACATTTTTGGACATAAAAATCCTACTTTCGAGTACACATAATATGTACGTATGTACGTAAATGCATCTAGGTTCTGATAGTAGGTACCTGTGTTATATATTATCAATATCACCTAAACGACGTTAAATATATTTGTATGTAGTATCCTCTTCTCGATATCATCATACCGGAAGTAAAACAATAATTTGGGCATTACAAAAGCCGACCGCGCTTAAAGGGAAGTGGCGAGGACAAAGACCTTAATAATTATCTGAGCCGCTAATTTGATAAAATCGTAAACTAACGTTTAAATATTTTCGTAGTCAATATTTTTTAAATAATATTCCAAATCAGCGAAGGAATAGTTAAGTACAATTAAGTTTAGAACTAAGATTTATTTAGTGCTCCAACATTGTGTGCAAGGTAGGTGTGTTTAACATACTTGAACACTTTACTGGTCGCAAATAAACTACAGTCAGAAAGCTAACAATTTACGCACATATAAATCAGAGATTGTTGTCAAGTCGTTTCACTGACTACCGACATGAATGTACATATATTAGTGGGCGCTGTGGACTACGTCGTATACGTACTCGTATGTACATATTACATGTACCTTGTTTTGATACTGAATCGCAAGGATACGTCTGACCTACATTAAAATAAGACCGTTACCGGGCGGACGATATAGCGCAGCCGTGTATGAAATAAACTTGGCCGCCCCTTGCAAGCCGAACACTGATGTATGTATTATGTTTGGAGAATCCTATATTCTAAAAATATTTATTAGCTAAAGGAAAATTCTTATATTTCGTTATCTTACTGCTTTGATCAGTGCTACGTTCTAATAGTTCTCTTTGAATTGCATATTCTGTAAGTACATAGGTATTATGAGTGAAGGATACTTAAATATAGATACCTTATAGAAGCCATTGTAATATCACAATATCAGTAACACCACTTGAGTTGTTTTGAAAATGTAGGAGCGTGACATGGCACAGCTGCCGCGGATTGATGGTATTGATGCGCCCTACAACAAACTATGTATTTACTTTGCCCAGAAATACAATGACGGTATGTTCTTGTGCGACTATAATTTCATAGAAAATTTATTAGCGTTTTCATTTAAAACCATAGATTATTTTAACTATAATAGATTTTAAAAAGTCTGTTTATTCTTCACTTATCGCAAATATTATATAGCGAAAGTATTTTCAAAAATGGTATAAGATGTATAATATGTATAAGTGTATTTTAATTTGGATTTAATTTAAATATAAGACGTGCTATTTATTATTACTCTATGAGAAATTTGAATTTAAATTAAAAGGACCGCGCTATGACATTTTTATGATATGTATGTCTCTTCTGTAGGTAATACAAATATACTGTTTTATGACCACAACTACGTGACGGCGTAGATGTCACGGCGTAGATAAGTTCATATACTGTGAGACAATATAGCGTCTAAGTAAATTTTATCATTCCGCAGACACCCGTTTGCTTATTGATATATTAAACGAGCAACGAGTTCATTGGATATCACAGCCCTAGTACCTTTAGAGCGAGCCTCAAGTAGAGGTGTAATTCAACACGGTATAGTAATTAACTTACATCTGTTCTATTACAGGAAGGTGGAGTCCTAATTTCTTGCAAAGAATTTGGTTAATATAATTTGATAATGCTGGAGCTAGTCTTGGTTCGACAATGATAATAAAAAAGTGGACTTTTGAATGTTAATAATTTTAAAAAATTAAGATAAAACACTTCATAAAAGCTAAATTATACTGTCGAATTTCGTTTACATGATTATTTTGCAGCCACATACAATAAACATGTACATTATATACCTACAGATAAATTTATGTGGGGTATCAAATAAGTTTTGATTCAATTTAAATAACTTAACTGCCGCTCTAGTATGGTGTTATTGATTAAACATGATCAATGATGTTTGAAATGAGACTGTTGAAACCGCAGTGCGACCTCTTCGTCCGTTACTATATAAAATTCAATAAGTTAGTATGTTAATTGAACCCCGTTGTCGCGGTGTGCACGACCTCGTTCAAGCGTGGCGCAATGTTAAAGTAATCAATGGAGTATGTTTTAATCGAGACTGCTATGTACCTCTGCGGGTCTAGATAGCTAAATATTTCTAATTCATGACTGAGAGTAACTTATGTGATGTTCAACTTTTTTATTTACTAGTCATAAATACAAGAACATTAACAAATCATCATAATGAAAGAGTGCTTACAGATACAAGACTAGACATTTTTGGGCGCTCTGTTATTAAATCGGTTATTCAGGCTAAAAGTACAGGTTTATTTTATTACGAATACGTACACAAATATGTATGATTTCTTCTAATAAATTACATAACGTAGGTACGTGATGTAAGGTTCTAAGAGCCTTGATGATTTCCAGTTTACAGTCAATTACGAATAATAAATACATTGGGTCAAGGCGCTAATATTGTCGCTTGGCTGCCCTGCACTGATCATTGTTAAGTAGCTCCTGCGGGTCATAAATTCGTATTAATTTGCTTTAAACTCTTTGTTTTCTACCGCTTCTAACTCTGGTAGGCCCCGATAAAATTGCTTTCGCGTAGAAATTTCGTACAGCTTAATTTATAGCTCTCTGGTCCTTACTACCGCAAAATTTTATGTAGATGTATAAAGAGTTTGGAATATTTTTTAATATCGTTTAATTGAAATTAGTTCAAAGCATAACACCAAGGTGGTTTAGTAAATTGCAGCAGAGGCATGTAGGCACCTACCGTGTTACATATTTTTATAGATCGAATATGGGCAAAAATATACAGCATTGATACATTTAATTTACAAAACCCTCACCTCACCTTTTCTGCTGGATTACGTCTACATATACCTTGTATTTATTTTTAAAGATATGCAAATATTTAACGATTACAATAGGCATATATAGGTAATACTGTAAGTTATGTTAAACGGAACTAATCTTAAGAATAATAATATCATATCTTCACTTCAATAATAGCAATTGAAGTGAAGATATTCAAAGTATAGTATCCTCTTGACATTTTAATCCTTCCTAAGTCCTTTAAATAAATTTTGTTAAGTACTACATAAAATCTTTGTCATCCTATTTCATCAGTAATTTAACATTTACTGATGCTTTCGTTCGTTCATCTAACGGTAACATGCTACTATCAGGCAAAGTTAGCTAACACCTGTACAGTCTAAAGTTTCCCTTCTAGGGCCATATTGATGTAAGTTCTGATAACTTATCACAATAGAGACAGGGCGAATTCCACTGAGTAGGATATTTTCAAGCATCTACACCACGTCACGTCTGTGTATTCCGTGTGGACGTAGCCTATCTTACTTTGTGTACTTTTTCGTTCGTGTACACGAGGTGTAGTCAATTGAGCGATCTTTGTATAGAGCTGGTGTTGTTTCTTCAAAAGTAGAACATCCTTATTCAGGTCAGCGAGCACGTAGTATAAACACAGCGAGTTCCTATGTAGTTCAGTGTGAATTGTTCCTAGAATTAAAAAAAAACTTTTATCAGATCCTCAGACTAGACTTGAAAAAGGTCTGCAGCAAGCTTTCAACAGCTATAAAATCGGGGCGTTCATTGGTAATGACGAGGCATCACTAGTCATTAGGCATGATTCAATCCTGGTTGTCTATTCCGTTTAAGGCAGCTGTCGCAGCGTTCAGTCGTAACTCAATTAGTAGTTTAATTGCGAGCGGTTAAAGTACTGCTTGTGGATTATATTATTGCTTCGACCTAAATAATTCTACGCGCTTTTATACTGGGATAAAATTGTAATTTAAATTATCAACGGTTTCAGCGTAAATATTTGTAGGAACTGACAAAATCAAGGCAAACAATTTAAATTAAATATTTATTTGACGACAAAGTAATACTCGTTGTTGCTTTTATTATAATACGAGGAAAAAATCTATTAATGTTTTTGAAGTATGTCCTTATTCATTATTGACACTGATACATGTAGCACGTCAGGAACTATTAAACATAAGTAAATGTTAAACTAGATATAAATCAAAGATAATATCTAAGCTGTATACATACGGCATAGAACCACTAGCTGTCAAGTCGTTTCACTAAATCCCGAACATCAATGTTTATTAGTGGGTGATGTCGGCCACGTAGCGCATCCTGCGGCTGTACTGTATCAGAAGGTTTCGTTCGATCTACATTGAAATGACATTGGCACCGGGTGTACGGTATACCCTTAAATAAAGCTGACCACGTTTTTATTGAAAAGTAATGTTCATAAATATGCCTATGGTTGTGACTAACTTCAGTGTACTAGGTTCTTCTCAGTGTCCTTAAACGATCATAGATACATATAAACCATTAAATAATAGTTACTCTTGTATAAATATTAACAATACCCATACATTTCTTTATGAATAGCTAATTAGATTATGAATAACAAATTGCATTATGTATTTACATTACAAAAGAGAACTCGTAACAAATACATATTTACATACGAGTGATAAGTATTGAATACAAACATTGATATTTGAAATACCAATTTTTATTATACGTCCATTCATATACATATGTAAAAAGCTGCTTCGCCGATACATAACACAAAAAGTAACACATTGCAATATCTCAATATCAAGTGGCCTTATATCAACCAGTATGAAAAATGCAAGAACATGAGGTGGCATAGGTGTCACGGTGCGCGTGTGATGACGTAACCTATATGTTCGTTGTCTTCTACGCAAATAAGATGTATACGCACTTTTTCACTTATCTTGCATTCTTTTATAATTATCTTAAATGCCTTGAATACGCATTAATAATTGATATGAATATTACTACAGTTAATTAATACATTTTTACAAATTAAGTACCTAGTTTAGTCATTATAATTTAACATATACCTACAGCTACGTTGTTCGGTTTCTCTCAATATTAATCGTTTCATATCATTCGTGTATATTGATCGTGTATTGTATATCAACCTATATACTTATATTACCTCACATACCAGTTCATTATTCACTTATGTATCTGCCAATTCTATGAATAAAAGATTATTCTTTAAAAAACTATTATAATACAAACATTGACTTCTTACAAAGCTATATGTTTTCTACAATAACATAAACGTACAGTTTTGTCATAGATTTATGTAAGTCCGACGTTGAAGTTTCTGTTGATGGGCGTTGTACTAATGTAACTTTTTTTCTGATTGTTTTATAAATTAAGTGACTATTTCCTAACTTTATTCACAGTAACTGTAAAGAAATGGATAAGAGCGTCGTGGGTACTACCGTAGCGCAGGTGTCTCTACAATTAATGTTGTTCCTACTTTCCGTGTAAACAACTTAACTCGTTTATTTTAACTACTTGCACCATTGTTTAAGCTGAAATTATGCAAAATATTTAAGTATAAGTTATAATGAACATATACTCCTTTCATCTACTATATACATATATACATATATATACTCGTATATCGTGTATTGTTTCTGACTCTTCTCTATTTCTTATAGTTACACACTTTTATACTCACCGACCCTTAAACTTAAAAAATATGCTTATGTATACATTTACTCGTTATGTCATAATATTAATGCATTATCCTTCACCTGCGGGTGCGAAACGTCTTTATGAAGGTTTAGGTAATTAGCATTGTTCGATTTATCAAGAGTCTCCAACTTAATCCTCAGATCCTCGCCATCAGATTTATATTTTTAGTTTTTTATTTCTTTTTATTTTTTTGTTTTTTTTTAACATATGCTGCGTCCACGTTCCTAATTGGTGTGTTAAGCAAATTTTCTTATTAAGGCACTATTTATATTTTCTAGACTGCTTTATCTTCAGGCAATTTATTATTACAGTTATGTACAAAGTTTAGCAGCTTTAATACAATAAAGCAAGCTACCACCTTCCGTGCCTGTAAATTAAATTATATATCTTGTATTCACGCTGTCAATTCTAATGAAACTGTTTATATGAATTTAAAAGGCAGATTTTATTTAATTTGTAAATCTCGGCGCTGCGAGTCGGCCGACGCGGCGACGGTCCGGGATAAAGTGAAATGTTAACGTCTATATGTAAAAGAACATTATGTTACCTTCCAGCTACGATTGTGACCTAGTTGATATCTGGCACGGATTTTAATTGCAAGTTGAGTCGTTTATCTCATTTTAACGAATTAAATAGGGAGGCTTTTAGTGTTTTATAATTATATTTAATGCTATTGAAAAGGTTACTTAAATATGCAATATGCTACATTTAAAAAATATGTAATGCTTAAACCAGTACATTAGATACGAGTTTAATGGTTATAAATGTTATACGATGATTTTGAGAATTTTATAAAGCGCTCGTCATGTTGTTTTCTACTAACCCATACATATGAAACAGAGCGAGGTTGATCTCGATTAAAACGTTATAATGGGACTAAGTAAAGCGTCGTCTATTAATTATGCTGAGTAAGTGACGTGATGAATGTCTTTAATTCGAAACAGATTAGTTTGCGTTCGACACCATTTGGAGGTAACCAAAAAAACTTTACAAAAACATGAGTCCATTTTGAAATTTACACTGTTTAACTTCGATGTTTCGAGCGGGGTATACTTAGGAAGGTTATCATTTATACGGACGATTCAAAGGCTTTCAATAGAAGAGCAGTTTTTCTATTACCATTTGACATAGTGGTTTGGATGGTAATGGCGAAAAGTTTGTGAAACAGTGTAGAGCGAATGTGGCGCCAGGCTCGGCAGTCGCCGCGGCTCGTCACGCGATTGCGTGCCACAAAAAGGGCACACCACAATTACATACCGAATGACCCTTGCTTATTCCACAACCACACGCGAATGTCGTTAAAAACAAAATCCTTGTTTTATTTTGTATTGGGCATACGTGTATCGTATTAATACATTTTCTTTTCGTTTCTTTCAAGAATTACCTTAGTTGTATACATACAACATAACATGAATAGACGTTACACAATTCAGAAAAAATGTTTCTAAATATAAACTTAGTTTGAGCTCGTGGCATTTAATGAAACATGGATATTCTTAAAAAACAATTACATAAAATTGGTTTCTTTGTACGAGAAAACAGCTTTTTAACTTTTATTGTTCCATAAGTTATGTATAATGGCATTTACTATATTTTTATCATTTCAGTATATGTAGCTAATGTAAGCAGGGTTTTTGTAAAACCTGTTATTTGTATGCAGGTTGAAGCATAAACAGTTACCTAGGTACAATTAAGGTTACCTTCGGATAAAATTTCGTGGCACACCTGAGGTCCGCACCCAACTCAACTCTTAAAAACTAGGCCCACGGAAACTGAGCGTTGTTTGGAAAGATTTAACAGATGCGAGTAATTGGAAGCTCCTATTGAATGTTTCCATATTTATTATATCATCACGTGTTCTATGTTTCAAAACATTTTCATCTGAATCCGTCCCTCCGATCCCTGTAGTACTTTATAGATTTTGTAATCTGTGCTAGAGTTGGAATTGAAATAATATACATATATAGATAAAAAACTGTCTACTTAAAATCTACACTTAGGACGTATGTTGCTGATAATTCAGGAATTTTGGCTTTTTTCGGTGTATACAAGAATACTCGTGTTTATATTTTGTATAATCGCACTTTAATAAGATATACATTGTAGACATTAACCGATCTTTCATCTTGTCCATTATGAAGGTATTAGTAATTAAAGGCAAGGAATAAGTTGATTATTAACTGTTGTAGTATTTCTATATTAAGGTACAGTTCAAATTTTTCTCAATAATTTGTCTTTAACATCATTACTATCCATAAAGCACAAAAACAATATGATTACTGCCCATAAAGCACGAATAAAAGTGTTGCTGAAATGATAAGTATGATAAAGGAAAAGAAGAACCAAAATTTCGGCGTTATTACGTTATCAAATACCAATAATAATATAAAGTATCATAATAATAAAAGAGATGAATGGTGTAATGTGAGAAATTGGAAAAGTAACAAAAGGTATAAACAAAAAGAGGAATAAAAGGAATAAGATACAAGTCCGAGGATTCCCTGGCTATAAAATAAATAACTGGGACTGTTACCGAAATAGGTAAGTAAAGACTGGAAATCCGGAAACATACAGAGGCTTTGCTCGTAACGCACGTAGCTAACAGCCTGGAATCTAAGTATATATTTACTTTTATATCCCTTATTGATTCCGGATAACAGAAGACAAGAAGATTGAAAAACTTATACGCAAGTTAGAAAAATTTATAAAATGTCATTGGAAAGTTTGCAAAATACATAATTTTGAACCAAATATAAGTGTAACCTGCTGCCATAGGAGAAACAATGAATTGTTAAGATAAAATAATGAGCACAGTGCTACTTTGGACGTGGGACCGACAAATATACATTATTAATGAGTGTTTCTCTATTAATTTGATTTGTAAAAGTCGTCAGCATTAGCTAACAACTACTATCGATATCTATCACCATTGCCGCAACGCAAAGGCGCTTGTTGTACCTACTCGTAAGTGCTCCCGTTGCAGGACCGCGTACATCTACTGTTTCCATGCTGTCTATTTATAACTACCTGATATTATTTAACTGATCACTTACGGTACAAATGGAAGAAACATTTAAAAATTATTCATGGTTTGAGAGAAATTGTTGAGTAATAAGGTTTTTCTGTTGAGGAAACCGAAAATTTAATTAATTTGTTTCGGGAACGTCTTGGCGATACCTAAGCCGTAAATTTCTACTGAAATCCGCGTCGACTGCTAATAAATCATGCAAATTTTCCATTCGCAAAAAGAATAAAATAAAAATATGTATTCTTCTAAGCATTGCGCACGGAAATGAAATATGAATGATTAAAATGATTACGTGGGGTTTTAGTAAAATCAATGCTGTGACATCTACTGTTCCGAGAAAAGTTGACAGTTCAAGATTAGTCTCTACGTCCTAAGAATTTATAAATAATAGGTATCATGAGAGTTTTTGTGAAGTAGAAACAGATTACTTATAATTTATATTAATATAAAGATAATATATGTATGGTTAAATATCATTAGAAAAGTCAATATCCTATGTTAGAAAAACTCTTTCTTAATACCTATATTATATTCGATTTGTAACTAATTGTACTAAACTATAACTAACAGTACAATGAAAAAATGAGAATAACTCATTCTCTATTTTTGTTGCAGATTTCAAGGTGTCCCAGAGAATCCACTATCAGGAGAATCTGAGGTGAGTCGCGAAAATGATTGTAATTGATCATCCATTTGGCAGCGGAGGCTGCGTTCCAAGAGAACAGCTAATGATATACTTTATCAACGAGCGATGTGACGACGCGGAAATTACCAGAACTTTATGCTACAAAATTATCAATGGTCCATATTTATCATCAGTAGGTTCTTATTTATTAAGTTCAATTACTGTTTAAGTCATAAATGATTATGTTCGCGTCAAATTTGTTTGCAACTGATTTTCTGGTAAAATATAATTAAAGGTAGCTTAATGAACAACATGTTATTATGATTTCTTCAGAGGGTTTATAATTTACATAGCCTCTGATATGTTAATTAGAAGTTTTAATGCCTGTTTGTCATAAAAATAACATGCAAATATATATTAGAAACTCCAAAGTACTTCAAAGTGATTTTATACCATTAACAGCTAAAGGGTGGATAATTTAGGAGTCGATTCAAATAAATGGTTTGTAAGTTTCGGCGTGTTTACATGATTCCGGTAACAATCGTTTGGAACAGCAATAAATTGAGATTAACCGATAGTAATACAGTCCGCGGTTGGAGTTAAGTGGATTACTATTGGCATTCGGAACATAGTAGTGTAAGCTTTTATTATGAATATATATAGTCATAAAAGTTATGAGAGAGTCGTAGAAAAAATAAAGCGATAACATTTGAACATAAATACGAGATTTAAGCGCCTACATAAATATTTCTAATTACATGAATAGGTATATTTATTTTAATGAAATCGGAAACATTTCATATATCCGAATCACACAATAACATTTGACTGTTTCTACCAAACGCTATGAAATAAACAACAAATCATAGGACTAGAAGGACAATGGTTGCAATAATCGTAAAATCGTAAAATGTAACAACAAAAATTGTATGCCGTAATGGTAACACTACCGACACGTGTTACCAAAAAACGCAATACTAGCTTCTAGCAACCATATCAGTCAATCTAATATTTTATGGACAGTTAATTTATATCGAACTACGGTCATGAAATATATCTCCTAATATTGATATTTGTTAGAATATTTGGTTTACAAATATTTTCATTAAAAATAAGAATGAATGTCAATATTTTCGGACATTTCCAAGTATTTTACGAGTATTTTAAATACGAAAGTAACTGTGTCGGTGTTTATGGTACGTCGTCATGTTAAATTCGCTGTAGCAATTTTGCTGATGAACTGTAATGATAAATTTTTTCCCAACAGAGTTCTTTGATCGGAAGAGAGCCTAATTGATAAATAATATGGTCTTTATTAGATGATTTATGAAATGTAAAACTGTAAAAGTAGTTTTCATTATTATAAAAAATTTGCTCAAATTCACATAAAATGATACTAAGCAATTCTTTATTTAGAATTTAATACATTGATTCAAATTTCCCCAAGAAGAGCAAACACAATACATAGCTAGAAATATAATAAGTGTCCTCCTTGCGGATATGCCGGCTACAGCTAGTCGTAAATAATTGAGATACTTAACTTTGTGATGACAAAGGGAAAATCACCCTTTAAATGAAAGGAGTCTCAGCGTCTTTGTATACGAAATGGCTGAAAATTAGTATGCTTTAGAACGATCGTTTAATATTTTTTATTGACCTGGAAATCTCTAGATTATGTACCCATTACGACCAAAGTTAGTATGAAAACTTGATATAAAATTGTGATGGAGATTTTGTCTTAATTTTGCAGGCAAGTGGTGACGTGGGGGATGACGTTCTGCAGTGAAGACGAAAGGCGAGGCGCGGGGTGACCAGTTCCGTGGCATGTGGGTGCTGCTGATGCTTGCTTTGGCCGCGGCCGCCTCCGCCGAGTGTCCTCGCCATTGTGAGTGCAAGTGGCGGAGCGGAAAAGAATCTGCATTGTGCGCCCGAGCTGGTCTCAATGCCGTCCCACCCCGCCTTGACCCGACTACGCAGCTACTTGACCTAACTGAAAATCGCCTATCTAGTTTACGGGATGACGCTTTCGCTGCTGCGGGACTCCTGAATCTACAACGTCTTTATTTACCTGCCTGCAATTTGAAGGGTATACGTCAATTTGCTTTTAGAGCTCTGGTTAACTTGGTTGAACTTGATCTCTCTCGTAACCGTATAGAAACTGTGCCCACACACACCTTTGATTCCATTCCGGAGCTACGAGAACTGAAATTAAATGGCAATCCTATTACAAAGATCAAAGATGATGCATTTTCTCCTTTACCCCATTTAGTAAGACTAACCCTTAGCGCTTGTAAAATATCTGAAATAGAACCACGAGGTTTCATTGGATTGGAGGGTTCATTGGAATACCTGGAACTCAGTAAAAACAAGCTTCAAATTCTTCATGTGGCAGTTCTAGCCCCGTTGCGATCTTTAAAAGGTTTAGAACTTGCAAACAATCCTTGGGAGTGTACATGCGCTTTAAGGCCAATGCGAGATTGGATGATTAGGAGAAATGTACCTGCAACTGTGGTACCAGATTGTGCGTTGCCTCCGAGGTTAATGTCGCAGTCATGGGATCGCCTTGATCTTGAAGAATTTGCATGTCCACCGGAAGTAAGTGGAACAATGAATGCCTTTAAAGGCATGGAAGGTGATGAAGTGACATTAGGATGCCGAGTAATCGGAGTACCTGCACCTCGGATCAGATGGGTACGAGCAGGAAGACTTCTAGCCAATACTACTACAGCAAACGCCAATTCTGGTAGAGCTTTTATTCTAAGAAGTGAGGGACAAACTAGTAACCTCACGATAAAGTCGGCAGACTTACAGGATTCCGGTTTATATACATGTAACGCAGAAAATCGTGCTGGAAAAGCAGAAGTAGTATTAAGTTTAACAATTGAAAAGAAGCCTCAAAGTAGAGGATTTGGTGGGCGAGCGCTCATGGCTGGTATGGCTGTGTCTGCAGTGATAGTGTTAAGTTCGTGTTTAATAGGACTATGTGCATATGAAACTCGTAAGAAAAGACAGTTAGATAGGTGGAATGAACAGATAGTGACATCAAACCATCACGATAATAATTATGAAAAAATAGAAGCAAATTTCAAAACTACGGCTGAAGTTTCACGTGTAGTACCCGCCGATAACGGTCGTAAACGAGGCGACTATAGAAATGTACCTTCACATGATCCAGAAGATGAATATGAAAGTTATAGTCAAGGGGAAGTACGAGAAAGCTTGTCACCACCACAGCTGGATGCGGGTTGGCCGAGAACTGAATTTGAACCGGCTCGTGTCAGAAATGGCGAGCAAATCCAAGATCTGCACATACCACGAATTAGCAATTATAATATAAGGTAATAATCATTTGTTTCCTTTACCTTTAGCGTTTAATTTCCATGTATATGTATACTTTTTTAGTAACGTTAAAAGCAAATAATTCGCAAGCTGTTTCACTAACTTTCACACGATTTCACAGAAAACTAAAATTAATTTGAAAATGCGGTATGACTTTAGTAATTCAAATGTTGCATGCAATACTAAATAATAATTTTTCATGTTTATATGTGTCTTAAAAATACAAATTATAAGATATTTTATTTTTCTGATATTTTATTTTTCTAAATAAACTTCCCGCCAAAGCTAAAGAACACATATGGTCGGCGTAATACAGTTTCATGCGCTAATGTGTCAAGTAGGTACGCATATATGTAGCTTACCGTGACGTAACGCTCATTTGCACGCCTTATCAAGAGTCTGCGTCGTTGTCATACCCTACACGTGTTGCGAGCAATCATGAATAAATACCACGTTTCTTAATTAACCTTTATGTTTACGTCATAATTCGAAACACAGGCACGGTTTATAATTATCGTCCTGATTTAATATGCTTTTGTATAATTTTAATAGATATCGTCTTTTATAAAAATATTTTCCTTTTTTTTTACAGAAACGAAACCACAGAACCAATACAAAACTCCAAATCTGCGGGCCTATTAAGCAGTCACGTAGAGATATTGTCAGACAGTAATCGGTATAATAACAACAGTCGTACATGCCCGCGACCAAGAACCCATGAACGGCTTGATAATGACCTTTCTGGTAGCGATAGTGAAAAGAACTATCCGGATCTTATAGAAATGAGCGCCTTAGGCACTAGTTCGTATTTACGCAGTGACTTAAAGCACGATCCTTATTACTTTTATACTATACCTCGAAGAAAAGACGGCGACAGTCGTAGTCCTCTTCTAAGCAGTCGAAGGAATAGTTCAGGTGGTGATTCTGTAACTTATTTTGATAGAAATTATGAAAAATGTCAACAAAAACCAAGTGGTCGTCGATCGAATAGTTTTTTAGATCTGTCCGTAGGTGGTAACCGAATACGTCGAAACCCAAGCCTTCCAGCGTCCCCATCTAGAGAGCAAACTTCTGTTCCGTCCGCCACTCCATTGCTGGATCTTTCTGGGCTTCGAGACTATTCGAGGACCGGTCAGCCGTTCGAGGATTACGATTTTCGAGCGTCACAGTTGGAAAAATTTTTAGAAGAATACAGATGTTTAAGAGAGCAACTTTCAAAGATGAAGGAAACGAGAGAAAGCTTACAACGGACAAGGGCTGTAGAAAACGAAGAACTAAGATCTATAATGAAAGGAAAGACTAGCGTAGCTGTGACAGAAACTTCTTCCTCAGTAGCCCTGGCGGACGCTCCTTCGCCGTTGGCCTTGAGCCCGCCCGAATATAAACCACATCAACCCAGACCCGACTGGTTGACGTCTTTATTGTACCGTAGTTAAATTTTTAATAATTGTACATATTTATATTTGAACTGAAGTTAACGGTAAGCAATGAAATTGTTTTAAGGAAAGTGATAATATAGTGTCATTCTTTTAAAATTGAAATAAATTTTGAAGCCAGGTTTTAATTTATTTTTTAGCTTCATGTTATTCTTAATTTAATCCCGTTTAAAAAAGTGCAGTTTCACATAACCCTCTTTTCAGTACATGAAAAGGGGAAATTAAAAGGACTCTTTCATAACGCCTACAGATATCTGATGAATGAGGTAAGGTTTGAGGGTGTTACAACACGTTGAACTTGGGTATGTATGAATGGGTTCGTGACAATATCTCTTATAGAGAGGGAGAAATGAAGAATATTAGGTATCAGCAAAAATAGAAAAAAAGAGTCATAGTCATTACTAAAAATAATTTGAGAATGTATTCACACTTTGTATCGAATTGTGACATGCGACTATATAGACTTGACACCGATTTAAACAAATAAGCTAATTAAATTGAGAAAAGTATTCGTTGCCAGTACCCCAGTATTAAGTCTATTCAACATTATGTATAACTCTTAGCCGATCCACTCCGAAGCCTGATTTAATGCTGTAAGGATATATTTTTATTGCAAGCATTTGGCGTCTGAGCTAAGCTATTCTATAATATAAACTGGAATACACTTTATGGCAATATTTTTGTTAAAGAACATATTATACTTACATTTTGGGTTATTACATTTAGTTTCAAATTCAAACAAAACGTCATGACGGTATTTAGATTATATATATATGTATACATATAAAATGAAATTTGATTTTCTGTTTGTTATTTCATCCGTTTTCTTAAGAATACATTTTTTATTTTTTTGTTCTGTCTGTTTAACCGGGGTAGTCTTCCGAACGGTTTAACTAATATGGATGGGGGTTTACTTGGAAAGATAAAGAAAGCATTTTATAGAACTACTTACGTACATATTTGTGAAGTATGTGTCTTGAAAATATTGAGGATTTCTTAACGTAAATTTTTTTTTTAATTTTATCTGCAAAATATTTAGGATTCTTGAACGAAAAGTTATAAAAGTAAAAAAGTTGACGTATTTAGAATTTATATTATCGATTTAATATCCAGCATAATATATGTATGTAATAGCCTAATGGTCAAATAGTATTATCCTAATCGATAAATATTATTACGTCTTAATTCAGACAGATAAAGTTGCGGGCACAAGCTATTAAAATAAGAGTACATTAATAGCGTTTAGAAATATAAAGGCTTATTAAAAATGATGCACATCATTTCATTGCGTAACGTTACGGGCTTACTTAGAATAATACCCGTACGCAATAGCGCATACTTTCTCTAATTTACACATCGCCAAACAGCTAAATGATGAAGGGTGCAAAAGGTCAAGTTTTGATAATTGAAACCCAACTGCTCTTGATTGAATACTTTGTATTTAGGTAACCAAATTTGTAGTTTCTCAAGTATATAGGTACCTGATTTTAATAAGGTTAAGGGATCAATTAAGCTACTTGATATGAAGTTTCTAACCTTTTTAAATTTTTCTTTAATGTACACGTATGTTATGGCCTGTGTTTCACTACGAACTTACCTAAAGAAAAGTAACAGACTTTTCTAAATAGTGCCTTTTTTGATTTAATTCATGTTATATCAAGAAAAACAAATTTAGGTACTTTTACTCGTTAGCAGTCTACACCAGAAACCATTTGGCAAAACGTTTCATCCGGCTCAAAGGCCTGTCAACCAAGTAGATACGGATGGTACACTGCTGAATAATTCTCAAGTTCTTAAAATATTTTATTCTTTAGGTACTTAGAATTCTTTGATTTGAAAATAGACACGAACTAAACTTACGCTTGTCTAAATACTCCAAATTTGAGCAAAGAAAATACACTTTCTTGAATAAATAATTTGTGATAATATAACGAGTAATTAAATTGTTTAAAACACGATCTCAGTGAAATGCTAAATTAAAGCGTATATGTCGATAGCACGATAGAACTTGTCGAAGCACTTGTTCAGTTGCTCTCGCAATAAATTTTATCAGTTTGAATACCATTTGAATTACCAGAGACGGAATCAAAATAAACACTTAAAAGCAACGGCTGCAGATTTAGGACCCAATTAGTGCGACGTAGGTCTTTGTTTCGTCGTCGGAATGCTACAAAGCTCCCGGGAATTTTATCGGAAATAACGATTCCACTTGGCGCTTTTATTTAACAGAAAACGAAGGGACAGTGTTCCTCACATAGAAGATTCTGTGAAAATTTGGATCTGTTTTCTATGATGTTATAATATCTATTACAATGTCACAAGAAAACGAAATCTTGAATTAGTTTGACAAGACACATTATACATAGTCGTACTTAATTCTTGTCCGAGCTGGATTGAAACCTTACATTATTTGTGTTTTCATTCATAATGATCGGTGTTCTCTTTTCGTAATTAATTCAAACGATATAAATATTTTGGTTTGTTTTTGTAAAGTACTCGAATGCTTCGCAACTAAAGTAGGTTACTTTCACCATTAATTCCAAAGTTTCTAAAGGTCAAACTGAACTGATAGATGTGATTTTCCTTGTTCTATGATCCATGAAGTAGCTACATGAAAAGTTAAAATATGCTTGATTTTGTACTTATTTGCATGTTATTTTATAAACATTAAATGAGTGGTTTTGCGGTAAATTTAATATACTTCTTTAATTTTTCGTATTAACGAAGTTTGTAAATATATTATTTGTTTGAAAGTGGACACACGACTAAGACATTTGTAGAAAGTCTAATATTATTTACAAAAGTCATGCATGTATTTAATCCCAAGTGGAAGTTACTGACCAATTTAACACATATCTAACATTTTCTTTATTCCAATTTCATAATAGATATTTTATCTTTGTCCGTTATATTAATGACTGTACATTAATATTCATTATAGGTATATTAATATGTATTTAATACTTTACATAGTAGAGAAGATGTCAATAACCTTACTTGGTCCATCAATCGAGCGTTGAACCCGGAATAGAAACCTTAGTATAGAAAAAAGTAGCCGTTGTTCTAAGCCTACTACTATTTATAAACTAATGCTATTTAAATTGCAGTATACCTTCATGCTACGTAATAACATTATTCGGTAGATTCGGTATATTACATACATCCATAGCACACGTCCATAGCACGCATACTTCTATATAAAAAACATATATTTTAGTTGAATCCGTTTACACCAGTGCCCAGCTATGTGCATCAATGAATGATTGGTGGATATCAAACACATACACAGCAACATAGTATAGCACATCTCAGGTGAAAAAGTACCCTAAGGCTATTATTTTATACTCGTAATCTGTGTGGCTCATCATTTTAACATCAATAGAATTTACTTGACCCTTAACATTAATTATCAAGTTGTAATCTTCTTAGTTAGTTGACACTAGTGACACCCAATATACTTTACGTCATCCTCTTGCACATAATGAAATACAACCAATAATAATAGAATAATAGAAAATATTATTTGTTTCCAGTGTAATACAAAATATATGGACAACACGTCCTCTGGCTACTTAATAT
The DNA here is from genome assembly GCA_018246895.1 of Aspitha aspitha aspitha. Taxonomy (NCBI): domain Eukaryota; kingdom Metazoa; phylum Arthropoda; class Insecta; order Lepidoptera; family Hesperiidae; genus Aspitha; species Aspitha aspitha. The sequence continues at coordinate 18,201 of DWGJ01000025.1, read as the reverse complement.
TACATGCCATTATATACTAGCTATATGAATGAAATAAAACACTTCCTAATTAATGCAGGCCCATTGTTTGATTAAATTTAATTTATTTCTTTTCAATTTAATTAAAAGGGTACACACAAAATTATATTAATTAAGGGACACCCCAATCATACTTCTGGCTCACAGAGTTTCGTGTGTTTTGTCAATATGTCCATCCATCCATCTGAATTAATACGAGTCACATCTCTTTTATCATTTCATCTAATCCGATGAACTCAAAATGCAGTGATTTAGAATAATTAGGTTCAGATCGTCATTGCTTTGTTAAAATTCTAAGAATCATATAAACACAAATCTGTAAATTTCCTATAATGTGGCTATTATCGTATATCAAGCTTGATCCTCTATTGATCTGAAGATCATGACTGCTACTTTAAATGCATAAAGTATCAAACACATACTGTTGTTATTGCAAACAAACATAACAAAACAAACTACGACGCTGACAATATTGTCTTCTATAATTTACGTGTACGTGTATTTAGATGAGAGAAGTTGTTATTTAATTAAATAGCATATCTTAATATTGGCAGACTCCAGGCATGCGGTTGTAGCCCACAAAGGTAATTAATAATATACTGATATAACTATGTAGGTATATGGATTATGAAGTGTAAATCATTATTATAAATTTAATGTCTTTATTAGCGTATCTGGGTCACAAGTAACGGATACTTATAGTATGTACACTAAAATATGGGTTTATAACCTAAATTTATGGCAGACGTCATAAACTTTTGATACCACGTCCTTTCGTACTACAAACATTTTACTAGTCGTGGAAGTCCTTAATTTTATTAATAAAAACAGATTATTAAATCTAATATAAAAAGATTCTTAATAAAAAGTAACAGGTAACTGTAAAGAAAAATATTATGTCTCAATATAAGTTAATTTAGTTATAACAAAAGATCATATAATATGACCCACTGAACATTATTTGTTAACGAATAAAGCCCTTATTATTATTATTTATAGCGCGTCGACCAAACAAAGATATATCAATAATATTATGTTAATTAAGCTACATTATCGCGGCCGTAATTATAAATCATTGGCTTTATTTACCTTAAAGTCAAAGTGAAATAAAGTGAAGAAAATTTTTTTATAATCAGGGCAGTTTCGCGGTCTTTGTGATGATTGCCAAGCTTAAGAACTACAATAAGTTTGATTTATGATAATTTGCTGCTTCAGGGGCATTTATTCAAAGATTTCAAGTTTGCCGTATATATGTGAGCATTAAAACGTGTTAACCATTTTATGCTCAATTTAATTATGCTCAGGCAGGTCTGCGCCACCCTGACCTGTTTCGACTTATGGCAGGCTTTCCAGTAACATATAAATTTTTTAATAAGTTATGATTAAATATTGGCATTTATTGAGTTGTTATATTACGATATGTAACAAAATAATGGATCAGCGAATCATCAGGCAAATATTAATGCAATGTAAGCCACTATAATCCGGATATGAATTTGGTAATATAATGAATTTAATAGCTTACCCACTTGCATAATATATGTATAATAAAAATACTAGTCGTTCTTTTAGCATTGTTAGTCTACCTCCTATTTATACCAATACATTTATACTAAATGTTAATTTTTTTGTAAATATCTTTCATAAGTATTTGTAATACGGAACAATAAGAGTTGAAAAAAATGAAATTTGAAAATAACTTTCATTGTTTTAGCGTAGGCAATGTTGCGGAAATCGCTGCAGAGATTTTCGTACCGTATCTCGGCCTAGGTCTTGTACAGTCCATTGGTAAAATAGTGTGACTTAAATTGTCGTTCGAACGGACAGTTCGTGTTCGCAATTACCGCTGTCCGCGCGAATTGTGTGCTCCACAATAAAAGCGATACTTTTATTGCGGCTGTAAATTCCGTCTGCCGTCGACACGTTGCTACTGTACTCTGCCCTTAAGTAGCCGCGATTTCCACTAAAAACTATAAATTACAGCAATTAAACACTCAGAATTCTAATATGGAGTTCGATGATAGCAATGGGTCTGTCTACAAGAGACTTCGGTTACGACAACAGACTATTTTCAGTTATAACAAGCATAAAAATTTAATCATCCCTAGACAAAAATTGCCGGTAGTTCAATAAATTACCACAGGAGTTCTGCGGTTTACATAAATATCGAAAAGCCAAGTTATTCCACACAAATCTATCTGTCTAATCCATCCAGCGCCTCAACTGTTTACGAAGTTCGAACGCTTGGTCTACATTGAGCGTGTCTGCTAGCAGTGTACAATCTAACAGTGACACTTTGCAGACGAGAACACAGTAGGAAAGTTTGTAGCAGATATACGGGCGAAGGTCGTGTGGTGCTACTGCAGTCGAACGTCGGAGAAAATAATTTATTAATTTATTTAACTCTGAACCTGTACCTATTCTTTTTTATCACACATCATACTTTGTGTTATCGTTATTATTACAATATTATTTTTAAGATTATAAAACGCGAAATAATGTAACAATTCCTTATCCGGTTTCAATAATGTTAATTGAATAGCGAAATTCAAGAAATTAGCCCTATGATTGCCCCGAACAGAAGAGTTTACTAATTGGCTTTAGTATTTAGCACGACATCTTAATAAAATAGTTTGATATAAAATGACATTTAAATGGACAGTGTTCGAGTACGCAATTACAGCTGTCCGCGCGAATTGTGTTCTCGACAATAAAAGCGATACTTTTATTGCGGCTGTAAATTCCGCTCGCTGTCGGCACGGCGACGCTGCCCACTGCGCCTCTTCTATAGCAAGCCCTGATTTACTGACATTCAGTATCCGTTTGTCATTTGCTCAGTAATTTCTGTTCTTATCACATTTCTTCCGGCCTGCGTGTATGTCGTGTTAGTTTTTAAAAAAAATCGTGTACCTCTATCAATCAATGTTAATTCAAGGTCCCTGATTATGACTACGAAGAGGTAAACAAACAGTACCGAGTGTCACAAATCTCTGTCCTTATTAGGCCTTATGTACTTCTTCCGCGTTCATTACTCTCTTGTAAAATACAAGCCGGTGTCGGAGACTACTAACTCCCTTAACACCAATATCTGACCTATTTGGTCAAGACAGGAAGTTCTAGTACTTGCTGGTCACCTGCATCCAATAACATTCGCGTTGTATATCTAATTTCTCATTCGTTCATTGCACATTCATTCCACATGTTCGAATTATCGGAACATGCGCTTTACCATATCATTTTCACATCAATGCTCTCTTTTGTACAGAACATTTTTCTTATCTGTATCACGAACGCGGTCTGCGAGAATTAATTTAATATATGACCTCAATTACGTCATATATAGTCATAAGTAGTCGGCTAACATTATGAATATATAGCCAATTAACATTCATATCTTTTAACGGAAGTGTTAACATATTATGTAAGTATATCGGAACAAACGATGTTATTAATGTTTCAGATTATTAAAAATATTTGTTACTAATCTGAAAAATATTTATATACAATATTGCGGCATATTCATTGTAACTTCTGCGGGAAATGAATAGATTTAAAGTCATACACATTTTGTTCGTTAGGTATTGATTTACATTGTCATTTACGTCAACCGTTATGAACCGCCGCGTGAAACGCTAAACCTGAAAATCCGTACAGTTGCCTGTTAGCCAGTCATTTTGTCATTCCGACCCCTTTAATTAACGTCTGTTCTAAATGAATAAACCTGGAAGTCAATACGTATTTGTCCATTGTTCACTCACGCAAATCTACCCTCCGATGTGGCTTACATCAACATTTGTTTCATCACTGTACCACCCACATTATATTCTGTTTTATCTTGATACCGCAACGTGCCGGTCGAATGGCCAAATTATTCATATGGACACGAATAGTCTTTATGATAAAGAAATCATACGTAATTCTTTATGTTAATTATTATGATACTTGTATGTGGTTTCAGATGAAAATAATAGAAACTGTCTACGTATCTGTTATTTTTATTATATTTATGGAGGACTCATTTTACTCACTGTTTCCCTATCGTACGGAAGGCTGGGTTATGGAAATCAATACTAATTATATTGCATTGGAAATAATCAGTTTTATGCTCACTGCACAATAATTCCATCTGGAGTAACGAGTATAATATTTTTTATCTGTTTTGTTTGGTCTTGTCCTATAGAATTATGCACAAATAATATGCTTGCTCGTAAGCAATTTTATTTGTATCATAATCTTCTAACTCCGTTTAAATAATGTTAATATAGATATTTTTATTTAAAAAGTTATTGAACTCTCAATCAGATAATGAATATAAAATAGCCGTCTTATAATGCAATTGGCTTTTGTGGCATGAAAGATATTTTCTTTAAAAGCTCATTACCCTGATGTCGTTGCATGATAGGAGCTTTTAACAAAATTATAATCACAATAAATAAAAGCGATTTTATATCGAGTCATGCTCTTAATGATCAGTGAACTTCTATAAGGGTTGCAGATAATAAGACTGAGTACCGGGAATACTTTAAACATCTTGTTATTATAAGGCTTTTACTAGATCATCACTTGTCCCACTAACTCTTGGGCTTATCTTCGTCTCTCAACAGAAAGCAATGGCTTAGAGTGAGTGTTTGGTCCTATGGAATTTTTAATTGCAGTAGTAGTAATTACGCAGTAGTTAAGTTTAATAGAGATGCCCATGAACTGCAATAACTGCCAAGCTTTTGACTGATATCCTAAACTATATTTATTTATTTCTTATTGGATTATTTATTATGTATATGTTTGTAGTTTGGTGGGCTTTTTTAAATTTGCTGTTTTACTTTAGTTACATAATAAGTGAAATTTCTATTCGCGTACGTGTTTTGTGAGTTTAAATAGAAGATGGGATACAATTCTCGACTCTCACGGAGAGCTCACTGGCCTTACAAACTTAATTTAGTTTGAAGTTATTACATATATCATTGCTAAGAATTATGTGCATATGCATTGTTCTTGTTATGCATATTTGAACAAACAATAAAAGTATAGTTGGTAAGCATGATCTCTAACATTATTTTTATGCAAATATCGTTCTTATGCTCGAGTCCGCAGAAATGAATGCAGGCAGTCAAACTGGATCTCTGTCTATATTCACCCGTCGGGTGAATCGAATTTTCCGTTGGTAGTAAGTGTATTTTTTGTCGAAGACGACTACGACGGAGCGATAAATTAAAATCACCCTGAATAAAATTGACAGTAGTATCAGTTTTCCAAGACATCTTCGAACTGAACCGGCGTTGGTACTCGTCGTTTTTCGACCGCAACCCGACGCCGCTCCTGCCACTCGTTTAGCAAAATGACGGACCGACCTTTTTTTATCTTGCCCAACCGCAATTTGTTGCCGACGATCTTGGCCCGCGATACACGTTTACGTACCCACTCGAATACATTTGAAATTCCTATCCTATAAATATTTCCTTCAATTTCGTTGTTCGAGCTGTTTCATATCTTATATCTATAGGATTTCATTAGTATTAAATTTTTGTTAGTTACATAACGATTACAGAAACACGTCTTTGTTTATTTAAATATATTAGATGCTATATAAATAATTGGTGCATTTTAATATTTTTTATTTATAGTTTGTAGTACCTACGTTAATATAATTGTAACAATGCAAATGTCGAACCTAATTTAATTTCAGCTATATACATATTCATAATTATTGCGCTCTATATATCTATACACTCAATGAAGTCCAAATTTAAGTATCCTAATGGCAAACACGATTTCTTATACTTGTATTGTTATTCAGAAATCGGCTGGCTTGATTTATAATACTTTGTTATGATAACCCCTTTCCAAAGGAAGCCCTTGTTTACAATAACAAGATTTGCCATCGGTGTCTCAAAATTCTTTACCATGAACTTTTTCAATTCTTGTCATGTTTCATATTATTTCCTACAAAAAAAAGTTGATCTTTAGAGTTAAGAAAGAAATTGCTGAACACCCCAAACTTAGCCGTCACGATAACACTGCTCGAACGCACTGCCACGATAAAATAAAAGTTTGGCGACTCCTTGTTTTTTTGAACTCGAGCACTTTATAATTTTAAGAATGATGTAAGCGCTAACTTTAACGTTAATACTTTGTTCTCGACTATGCTAGACAACTATAACTGATTTACCAATTGCCTTTGCTTCATTTCAACTGTGTTCTTATGGCTAAAAATATTACAGTATATTTTTATTTCATTATACGAGTAGGTTTATTATCATCATGTCATTCCATTGTAATAGAAATACTAACATTATTTCCAATGAATTTTAAAGAAAGATACTAGGTTAATAGATGTTTGTGAGAGCTCAGAAGCATCAAAAACAAACGAATGATATGTATCTACTTAAGCTGCAAAAACGTTTCTGGGTTTGGGGTACGTGTTAAAAAATAAAGAAGACTTGACTAATTAGTCACCGCGCGCTGTCACTCCCAGATGAAGAATTCCCTCGGTTTTTTTGTCATGGCACTGCTGGCGTACCTGTACTACACGAGAACACGGTGTACCGGAAAATATCCGCTTGTCTCATTTTTGACCGAAACCTGCCGGTATTTTTTGAAATATTAGTTTCTAGACCGGTACAATTACACGCAAGTAGCAATTTAAATAAGGACATTCAATGAACTGCCGAAACAATTAATTAGACTTGATTAACAATGAATCCTAGCTATCTGAATCTAACAGTTCTATTCCTACAGTCCTGTTCGCTTCGGTTGTAGATGTCCACGGATTGCAGCTGCTGGATTGTAGCCATTTCCTTCGCAACTCTCTTCGTATATAACATATCTTTTGAAACACAGTTTCAAGTTATTTAATTCTCTCAAATCGCAAGTTTCACAATGCTCGAGTTATTTAAGCTAATACTAATAACAAAACTTATGATCCAGCAGTGAAAGTATATTCCCCGCGTGTTCTAACAAAAAACTTCTTATGGATCTTAATTTGTAGGTTAAGAGTACCTAAATTACTAACTGGTGATAAAGAATTACTATGTCCCGTTTTTTATATACTATATGCTTGTTAATAATAATATTGACAATGATCATGCCACAGGTATAGCACGTACGTATATCATGGCTTAGATATTTGGATAGGAAACCGGGACAAATTAATATAGAAGGCTTTACTCCGTCTTTGCTTTCATCTCGTTTGTTATGTAAATTTACCTTGACTGGGAACACTGAGGGTTGGCAACGAAATAAAGACATCTAATTGGTCATTTCGTCGTGTCCTGAGCAATATTTATTAACAATTGAATGCACACCATTTCACCGGTGCAAAATTACGCATACAAGTTATGAATGTATATTATATTTGTACATTGCATAGTGTCGGTGAACAAAACAAGATTTCGTCTAAAAACCCAATGATTTCAAGCGTTTTTATTCTTCCTCTAACTAAAGATGAGAGCTATATCATTTGGTTGTTATTGCTCCACAATTATTCTAGAAAACAACTTCGTTTATAGAATCTGTAATCCGGTATCATCTGGTTTATTCTTAATAAGTCAATTTAAATGAGATTTTGTTTTTGTTAAATTGTGCCTTGTTTTAGCTACATATATATAACCTAAATTAATAAATGAGACTTTGCAGATATTGTGTTTTATCCGTTTGTTATGTAAATAAATTATCTCCTCGTTCGGAAAGTCTTTTGACAATTTACATTTGTTACTTCATTTCGCCACAATTTCAGAAACATCACCAGAAATTTTGAAATATTAGGACGGAATCCAACTGCCATAACGAGGTAAACATTTGTGTGCTTTGCTTTTGTTTAGTAAATCACAAACAAGGAATGGACATCTAAAAAGTTCTGCACGCCGGTATTGTTAACATATGAATATACATACGAGTAAATTAAATATTAACAACAAATACATGGTTTCATGTCCACAAAACAAAACGAGGTAAAGTAGGTGCAAACGTTTTGGTTCTTAAAGTTTTCAGTAAAACTGTAGTAGGTATACTATTACTGTAGGTAGGTACGTATACTTTTGAAGCTTAGTTTGATACTTTTCCATTCAATCGTAGTATCCTATTTAGAATAGCTGAAAATGTCGATTATTCACTGAAACGGTTTTCATACACTACTCAAAATTCAAATATTTCAAGCAAGATTAAATGTGTACCGATATTTTAAATGTACTATGAAAATGTTTACAGGCTGAAATGAAATTGCAAGCGGCCTCATATTGAACGATTTATACATATACCCGATGTTTATAGACTAAACAATATTTATCTAGAATATTTGTATTATGTTAGCCTAAATTTGTGTAACAACTTATCCCTTATAATATTTACTTAACTATCGTCACTTTTTTGCTGAAAACGAGAATATAAAATTTTACTAACATCACGCTTTCTAGTCTTGTCTTTTTAGTCTCCAGATTGTTAAAGCCTCGCGTGTCCTGAAGGGTTACACTTACCGCGCTATATTGAGGCATGTTTTCAAAATGGCGTCGTTAAAAACGACTTATAGTAGTTAGCAACTGGGGCCTACTAGCCAACTCATTACCGAACTCCTTGAGGTACTATTTCGGGTGAATAGGGAGGCGGAGTGGGTGAGATAGCGCGCGCTTATGAGCGATATCGCGACAAACGAAGTGTCCCTCTCTCCCCTGTCTCCCCGTCGTGATTGAAGTGAGTTTCTGCACTGTCGCAAAATCTTTTTGAAACGCACGTACCGAAAAGTTTTGTCTACACCATTTATTTTATGTGTAACAGCTTATGCGTGCTTGTGTGACTGTTATACCAATGTCAAAATACGCGATATTTTATGGATGTATGATTATATATGATAGAGTAGGTACGTGACGATACACGTAAGCATACAAGATGCATATCTGAAGAATGAGCTCTGGATAAAGATTAATTAATCAGTATAATTGTAACATTACATTTATGTAAGATTAATTGGTTTCGGCTAAACTTCAGGCCTTATATTTCTACAATATTCTTCAACTTACGTAAGGACAATATATGTACATTATCTCTTTCATAGTCTATAAAATTTGTTTTATCATAATTTTCTTACACTTTTCACGTTATGCATAATTTTATAGCGTAAGTGTACCTACATCTTTTAAAGGTGCTGCTATTTTATTATTTCAGTTTTTGTATTTGTAGAATCCTGTCACCATTTCCATAGAGAAAAATACCCTTTAGGGTTCTGTTTAATAAATTGCTAAAAACATGAAAAACAAGAAAAAATAAATTGATTAGTCACCTGACGTTCAAGCTTTGCATTCTATACATTACTTTTTTAATGTATCAACGAGAAACAAGTACTTATAACAAAACAACCTATAACTAGAAATAAACAAATCATCAAGGGCTTCTGCTTCGTGAAGAAATTGGACGTACATTTAATTTCGTAGGAAAGGGATATTCAAAATAGTAGCGGTTTGTGGCTTGGGAAAATAGAGCTAGCAACAAATGGCAGCCCGACTAAGATAAAAAGGGCCGTCATTTTGTTGAACGACTCCCGCTCCGAAGCCGGCGCAAATAACCAGACCGATTTAACATGTATACTGCCAACCGGTATAATAGAATGCTTGGTACTAAAATATGGTACCACTTCGGTGAACTATTTATTTAATTTAAATATTAATCAATGATAAACTTCAAATAACTCATGTTCTTCTGTTCACAGTTCATCCGTACACAAAGGTGTAAAGATTAGTTTGAATGTTTTTTGCAGTCGATATAGATGCCCCTCGGTTGTACTGACTACTTAACATTATTTATATTTGTTACATCTGTAATGTAAAAAGAAAGTAAGACATAGACTTTATACGTATCCTAACGAGGTAAGGTGTATGTTGAGAGTAAACTGTTTCAATGTTGGTAACAATACAATAATTGTTTTATATTCATACTTTCCTATACTTACATGATATGAATTTAAAAAAATTTCATGGAATAAGTTATTAACCTCTTATAGACCACACTGTAAATAATAAGATGCCACGATCAGTTTTTTATAAAAAAATGTTTTTAGGTAACAACAAAACAGACATTCCAAAAAAAACCTGCAGCACACTGGAACCTTTGCATTTATAATGCGTATGTTTTATACATAAATTCGTTATCAACAATTCATTGTAACACGACAAAAGCACACTAGTTTAAAATGAAAGATATGAAAAAGTGTACGTATAATTTTGTTATTATCAAATAAACGTGCTTCCATAAACGTGCTTCCTTGTAATATTTTATATAAGAGATTCAAATAAATTAGTTGCACCTGTACCATATATGGAGCGGTGCATCCATATGTGTACGGATGTTGGTGTGCATTATATACACTGATCCGAATCACAAATGTATAATATATTTTTGCTCTTTAAATATGAATATTAAAGTTAATATTTCGGTATCCGAATACAATTTCAGTAATTGAAGTCGATACAGTTCAAATATTAGAGCCCTGTTAAGTCAGCTATAGCCGAGCGGTGTTATTACTACTTGCCAGACAAATTCTGTGAATGTTGATTGGCGAATTGGATCGAGTTTAGTTAGCGCAACGGTAGTTAGCAAAGTTTCAATGGATATTTTTGATGCAGATAATTCCGTAAAATGCACCTAACAGTTTACTAGTACATATGTACGTATATCGGCTTTTATCTAAATATTGGCTTATAATGTTTATGTTATTTTGAATTAGAAAGAAAACATTTTACTAAATATATTGTTATGGAATGCACTGATTATATTATCGTGGATAATTGCTCTGTCACATTGAAACTAACACATACACACACATGCCGCTATCACAACATGCAGCTTAACCCCACTGCTCCAAACGTTCATTGGAAAGATTTTTGTAAATCACTCTCTTTGTCCATCCTTGGCTTCATATTAATATGGTCGCCACATTCATAAAACATAATTTGAGGACTTGTATTTGACGATTGCATAAAGTATAGTATCTACAATAATTTAATGAATTTATACATAGAATGTAAGTAGGTAGTATGCGAACAAAAAAAAATAAGATGTTTTGATATCAAAACTTCTTCAGGAATTGCTTTTAAATCGTATCCTCTTTGGTTCTCCGTGATTTCACATGTATTTACAGTTTCAGAAAACTGAAGTACTTGAGCAAATTCTGCAACTTTTCTGAGATCTTCATTTCACGACCTTCCATTCTAATTTATAACTCATACTTGGAATTATGCAGCCTACCCTATCATTTGGTGGCAAGGAGATCTCTATATTAGTAACATTTGTTCGTCTATCAATTTCCTTGTTACGATTTTATTTCACATCACAATTCGCACTAAATTTTACAGTGCTCATTGAATTAACTTTATTTTTGTGTTACGTTAAATATTGCTAGGTAAGATTTTTTTGCATAAAATACCAGAGAGTATAAGGTAATTTAATAATTGTGAGAATTTTGCGAAATACTAATCGCTCACAGGATCGTCTCCCGGACGGCGACACGGCTGGCATCCTTGGCCGACAATAAAGTATAAGCCGTGTACACTCGTTTGCAATAACGGGGATACACGGCGGGAACTAAATACATACATATATTATGTTTCTCCACGCTTAAATGAAAGGCACCCTATTGTTTTGTTGCTTAATTAATTTTGTTGTAATTTAGGTAGAAAACAGAGTAACATTCCTTCAATTAGAAATTATTCACACGGATATTTAGGAGATGTAATGATATACTGCGAAGCCTGAACATTTATGTTACTCTTCGATTTTATACATTTTTTTACATCTGCCTCATGGCATCTTTGTGTCTTGGAGAGCAGTAGATCATTCTCCTCTAGTGTGGTCGATCCCAGCTTAGAGGATATACATTTCAAACTATTGCTGGAAGCTCTCAAACCGCAATGGAGGTCGGAAATTAGGTTTAACCAATGTATCCGCAGGATGGAGCGGAGAGCAACTAGTAGTAGTCACTGTAACCAGGCTCACTTTACTTGACAGATAACTTACTATATGTCACCACACAGGGAGAGCATATATATAAAACACAGATAATTACATTTCTAGGATCGTAAGAAATATTTTAAAACGCTTCATTAAAATTTGTTATAATAGTTACAATCGTCTGTCTAATGTATTCCTTCATTTTAAAATAGTTACTACAAAGCGAGCAATATTCATCACCGTACATACTTCAAGAGTGAGTGTAAGAAAAATCTTCTTTAAAACTACGGCTAGACATGCACTTATGTATCTACGAAATGAGCGCTTTTATACGCAGTATAAAAAGGATGTAAGCTGAAATTTCATTCAGCTGAGATTATTCCGGCGCGGATTCTCGTAAATTTTGCATTAGCCAATTTAGATTTTTTGACTTTGAGTGCGCCATATAATTTAGATTATCTTCTCATGAATAAAATGAAACAACCAATGGTCACGACATTCAGAGGTCGCTAGAGTCCATAACCTTCTGTACTTAATCATTACAGCACTGAAGTAATCTTCCATCTCTCAGTATAACACATCAATCATCCACACTGTCCTTTGAATTACTAATGTACGACACGCGCTGCCGACCTTAGTCCTATACAGACTACTAAATAGTCTTTTTTTAGCTACGCATGGTCCGCTTTAGGTCGAATCAACACATCCATCAGACTGAATCTCAGAAAATACAAACAATACCTTGACTTATTGTAGTATGTAAATAAGTAATTTTTTTTATTTTTACCGTGATAAGAAAAGTCATAACAACTCATATAACTCGTAGTATTGGTACAGGTCTACATATAATGGAAATAACAGTTTGGGCACCGACATATTTTACATGTTCCTTTGATTTCGCTTTCGACGATAGAAACCTGGTTACGTGTTAAGTAAAGTTGCCGAAGTCCAAATGACTTTTTGGCACATTTATAAACCTTTTCTCATTCAATTAACACCACGTATATAATGTAATTGGGCAGGACACCTGGCTCGGAGAGAGGACGGTCGCTGGACCAAAGCACTGGCCGAGTGGTGGCCAAGACAGGGGCGGAGATCGATAGGCAGACCACCAGCCCGTTGGTCGGATTACCTGACCAAGGCAGTGGGACCGCATTGGATGCGAGAAGCACAGGACCGAAAGAAGTGGAGCAACAAATGGGAAGCCCATACCCAGCAGTGGGGAGATACGGGCAGATTAGTAGTAGTAGTAGTACATAGTTTTATCTATAGTTTTTAATCAATTAATTAATTTATTTTTGCACTGTATGATTTTTCTTTCAAGTTATTTTTTGTTTGTTTTCCTGTTTGTTGTGTTTTCTTGTTTCTGTGTCATGGAGTGGATGGCGGAAAATAAATTCTGTCTTCTTTTTCTTTCTAATGGTAACAGATGATGTATACCTATGTTGTAGCATGCTTGTCTATTAAATGCGTATTCACTCTGCTTTTAAAAAGCCCTAAGCCGTATCATTCAAAACACGCAGACAGACGAAATTTGTTCCACTCTAGTAATGATAACATCGTGAAATTAAGACTTATTTTAAGATACAGAATATTTTAATTTCGTATTAATTTACTATACCTACTTTACTTTGCGCTGATTTCCTCACATTTTCATTCATCGATATAGCACTTGACGTTAAATTCTTTACGACGTATAAAACAAAGTCCCTTTCTCTGTCCCTACATCCCTGTCCCTATGTATGCTTAAATCTTTAAAACTACGCAACGGATTTTGATGCGGTTTTTTTAATGGATAGAGTGATCGAAGAGGAAGGTTTATATGTACAAACAAAAACAAGCTTACGTTGTCTTTGATGGTTGATGGACAGTGAAAATAATTATGGTTAACCATCACCGGGGTTAGTGGTGCGGCCCGAACGAATGGATCGCGTGTCGCTCCCGTACATTTACGGCTTACAATTCGCTGCTTTTCATCAATACTCGCACAAATCAAAATTTTGAAAATACCAGTTTTAACACAAATAAAACCAAAATATTCCTTATTTCATACTCAATTAGACTCACATTCATAAGCGCAAAAGCGGCATAATGGCGCGTAAAAATGTCGTTTTGTGATTGGTTATTTTCTACAATATTGATTTATTGTTTAATTTTCAAATGGCTACCCTGTGAAATGTGGGTTTTGGAATGTGCGAGTATTCATGAAAAGCAGCGATACATACACCATAAGAACAGAATATAGAAAATAGATAGATATATGTTCCAGCTCGATCGTAATAGATAGATAATTATGATTTTACAGGGGGCAAAAGCATTCAGGTGACGTACGGAAATTCATTGAAGGAAGATGTATATTTCAATGGTATAAATGAGCCAGACTACTATTGCGAAGCGGGGTCTGACAGCATACCGAAACGGTCAGACCAGTTAAAGTTGACCTTGAAGCAAGGCGTCACTGAAGACGGTAACGTTCCTTATTATAAATAAATAAATGGGTACAATTCCACACACGGCTGTCTGATCCCAAATTAGGTAACATAATGCCTGTTTTACGGTGACCGGACAGCTGATAAACATACATATATACATACGATATAGTAGTTATATAGATATTTTTATTACGCCCAGACACAGAACAAACAAATGTGCTGCACACACAAATGTTTGTAATGAGTGGGAATCGAACCCACGACCTCCGGTTTTGCAGTCAGGGTCTCTAACTACTCGACCAAGAGGCCCGACTGGTTAGTCTATTGACCGTACTGGCCGCTTGCAGTACTTATATACGAGTGATGAGCAGGAGCGTCGGCGGCACGGCCGAGTCTTATAATGATCGATATGGTAGGTGTGCGTACATGAGCAGTGTGATTGTGCAGACCCGCCGGTGGTGCGGCTGCGGCTGGGCAGCTCGCTGGCGGCGGGCGACATCAAGGAGGGCGACGACGTGTACTTCGAGTGCCACGTGCGCGCCAACCCGCCCGCCAGGAAGCTGTCCTGGCTGCACGACGTCAGTACCCACGCGCGGCAAACACTCGAATACTTCACACACTACACTCTCTGAACACGCTTCCGCGAAGCTACAGTTTCGATCAATAATTTTCTTGTTATAGTAGACGTTTAAAAATATGTATTTTTTATTTATTTTTTATATATTTTTCGACTGAAAACGAACCCTTGTAATAATGTCTTTTTAATTTCTCGCTACCGAGTCAATAAAGGCAGTCCTGTCCGCATCCAATTACGCAGAAGATCCATTAACAAGATTTACATCGCCCTACATTGTGTTCGTTTCAAAAAGGCTCAATGTACCGCGTTAGATACGTTCGGTCGTGACCCGGAAAGCCTATAAAAACAACAAACGAGGCTGGAAGCACACGATGCAATTTCACTATTATGCTCTTTATGAGCACCGCGCCGCCTAAAGTATACCGAACTCCATTCGGGCGTTTCAATTTCGTTGACAAAAGATTTGCAATAACCAGTAGGTAATTCCACATCGGCGACAATAGCGGCCGGAGAGGGGGCAAATGGGAAGACGGGGGATAAAGTAATAGGCGCCGGTGTACGGTCCGGTAATCGCTTTGTGTAGTGTTTTAATCAGCAATGTACGAGTAGGAGCGTTACGCGTTTTGTTTTTGTTTCGCTTCACCCTTTCAGGAGCAATCAGTCGCGCGTTGTTACACGGATCGCGACACGCATCACCGCCGCCGCTCCCCCCCACGGCCCCCGCCCCCGTCCGTTTATTTTTCCCCATTGTTTGTCGTCCGCGCCTCGAGTCCCTCGGCCGCGGCGCGCTCGCCACGCGACTCCCGTCGAGCGGGAGGCCGCGACCTCACTTCGTTCGTTTTAAACACATGTTGCATCGCCGCTTCTTGCACGAACAAGAACCGCGCTTTGTGAACCTACTTATTTTATTTTGAACCAAACTGAAGTACCTTCCGTTTCGTTATTGAGAGTCGTCTTCTATCCCGAACTGTGTATAACTACGTAAACTAATTTATTTAAACGTGCAGGTAGCGAATCATCCGATATCCGGATGAAAACACACCACTCGTATATCGAGTGAACCTAAAAATGGAACGTAATCCCACTGTAGCCAGTAGCAAACTAGAAACATCACAAGTTCCGTCATATCGCCATACATTACTGTTTTGGTCGGAGCGGGAGTTGCGAGGCAGCCCTCCCCCCCCCCCCCTGCGCCGCTCAGTCGCAGTGTTGTCTGCGAGGGGAGGGTATCATTATTTCATCGCATTCTGCTCGCAGCTGCTATAATTAATACCAGCACAATTGCGAGCACGACAGTTGTCACCTCTTCTCGCTGAAAATGGACTAAAAACGACCGTGTGCTGCTACGTTCCAGGTAATTATTTAGAAAATAATATGTAGGTAAGTACCTATATGATATTTTCTAAATAATGACCACTACTGTCACATGCGTACATATATTTTTTAAAGCCAATATCGACTGCTCGGCGTTTTACCTCTAAACGGCGTATCTGTCAGGTTTAATATCAACAAATGTTTTCATGTTGAAAACCTCACCAGAATGACAATACATATGTCGGACATTATGAAAAAGCACAAACACGCGCGCGTCCCAATGTTTGGTGATCGCGGTATTTATCGGTCGCACCTGGTCACAGCCGCGCGCCCGCCGATAGCTCGCGACCTACCCCCGCCATATTTTATAAAACAAATATTGACATTTTAAAAAAGGAACAAGAGAATAGGTGTACGAAATACATTTATAATACACTTATAAAATGAGTCCGAATGGAGGAGCGAGAAGCCCAAAAGTACCTTATACGGACAAAATTAATTAAATAAATGCGTCATACCCCGTAGGCCCGTAACTCTGTCCGTCGGGCAGAATCTCCCGCCCTGAGTCATCATACTTACGTAGCTTCCATCTTTTACGGCTTCCATATTCTCCAATCTAATACATATGAACGAAGAATTTTTGTGCAACTAAATAACTGTAAATCGAGGAAAAATAAATCCAAAGTTTTCCAAACGTCGCGGGCTATCTGACGGAGAACGAGCTCAGGGCCGCTACGGAACACTCTTCATATTATTACATATACATACTTATTGTAAACGTTGTTGTCCTTAGATAGTAGGTACGTTATAAAACTTTTGTAAAGTGCCATCGATTGCTACGAATACGGTCCGCGTACGGTAACTGTATGGAGCAATTAATTGAAATACAAGAAGTATGAAATCCAGTCCTAGTCAGTAACACGGGATACAGGGCGGCGTGGTGGTGGTGGTGTGCCGGTACACTCCCGTTATCGTCATATCACGTCAACGATTGTTCTCCTCTTTTTGCGCACGACGTTTAAGCGCGTCCATTTGTCGGCTCGCGACGACACACCTCATTGTTTTATATGTGATTGTTTTTGAAAAATGGCGTCGCGTCGCGCGATACGCTCCAATTAAACCGCTGAAATTTACTGCGGCCACTCGCAGGGCGGATCGGGGATTGTGTGAATAAATATTGGTAGCATCTGGAGGCACGACAGTGCGGCCGCCAAGTCCATGCGCGTGGATGACGAGTGGTGAAAACAATTCTCTCGGGTAAGTTGTATTTATATAGGTAACGATAATTGTAAAATATCGAGAGCCCCGCCCGTCTCGTGGAGAATTAATAGAACTAGAACGAGTAACATTTCTGTGTAGTGAATAAATAACCCGTTAATAGGATGGTAATTGGCGAGGGGGAGACGTCGGTCAAACGAGCCGGGAGGACCTCGCGAAAAGGTCACTTAAAAGCTCTCTCGCCGGGCGCCGTCCCGCCCCACATTTTTCATTATTAATGCTAACATTACATCGGACATGGTCAAATTCCATTTTACTCGCGGCACGCGTGTAAATACGTCACGTTCTAATGACACTCCTTGTAGAATGAGTTTAAAACGAGACAGAGAGACCGCTGCCTGCCGTCGGGCGGCGATTTGGAACGAGTTAAGCACGGAAATAAACTTTACTTGAAGCTAATAAAACGTTTTTGATTTTGAAAGAGAGCGATAAACGTTTGATGATTGACAGAAGTATGATATTCGGTAAAACTTCGATCGATTGATTGATTGATTGGTCGATCGAGCTAGTAAATAAGGGAACTTCATCGGAGTCTCGATCAATTGTCTTCTATATAACATCGGTTTGGTTGTGCACTACTATCTACAGAAGCAATGTTAAGTACGTATCATTCGTGTTGAATGTCAATTGTCAATGTCCGGCAGTGTGCAC